>JAPFFP010013067.1:0-17007 GCA_026153255.1 Solanum medicagineum
GAACGATATGCATGCTACGGAAATTAAGGGACTTAAGATAGCTTTCTACCAACTCAAAGATGTGGGTAAATTTTGGTACAATCAATAGGAGGAAAGTTGTATTGAGGATATCAAGTCTGCAGTATGGGATGAGATTGAGAGTGCATTCCTTGACCACTTCTTTTTCGTAGTGTTTAGGGAAACCAATGTTGAAGAGCTTATGAATCTAAAGCAAGACAGATGATAGTGAAGGAGCACAAAATAAAGTTCATTCAACTATACATATATTCTCTTGAAATGGTGCCAAATGTCAAAGCCAAGATGAGGAAATTTGCCTATAGAGTAGGAAGCATGTGAAGAAGGAGTCCAAGGCATCGCGTCTTACTTTGTATATGGATACCTCTAGATTTATAATGTATCCTTAATAGGTTGAGATTGATAATAAGAAGGATAGAGAGGAGCACTAATGTCACACCCCCAAAAGGGTTCCCTAGGCATGACCGACACTCAGAAACTATTGTTGGTTTTCAAGCAAACCACTTGACTCAATTAACTCATTCAATCAGTAGAAGACTCGATGAAATAACATAAAATACTCAAGTGGACATTTAAACTATCATATAAAATAGTTTGCATGACTTTTCTTATTAAAATTACTCAATATTTTAATTTGATTAATAATAATAATAATAATGATGATGATGATGATAGTTTCTAAAATAGACTCTAAAAGTAAAATAGATTGTTCTCTAATTCTATCTCATTCAGTGTAGGAAGCCTCTATCAATTCATAATAAGGTTCCAAGACAATCTCAAGACACTAGAAAGAAACAAACTATCACAAAAAGGGTTCCTCCGAAAGCAAGAAGGTCTAACTACTATTTGGAGCTTGATTTGATTTTTAATGAAGTATTTGCTGAGGATCTCTAACACCTATATCTAAGCCATAAAATGATGGAGTATCGAAGACGTCAGTACATGAAATGTACGATATGTAAGAGAATAGAACAAACTCAACAAAAGCTCACTAACAAGAATAAGGCTCAACTAACTTATTATAATATGCAAGTTTAAAATAATATAAAATAATGCTTTTCAATATAACTCAATCAAATGATATCTCATTCAAATCAAGTCAAATATCATCATTAGGGGTTCTTTTAAACTGTCAACTATCACTATATGAGCTAGTGATGACATAGTAAATTGTTGTCGCTGTCCCAAGCTTCCAATACCTTTCTAGAGTAAGGGATGCAAAACTCAACTCATGGATTGAGATATAAAATTCCTCCATTGAGACAAGTAAGGATACATGCATCTGACTATAACGATTCGATCCTAAGGAAATAACCAACTTTAATGGTTGGATCCCAAGAAAACATCCAACTTTACTGGTTCCATCCTTTCATACATTGGCTCTTTAGTTTATGGAATTTGAGTCACTTACACTCTTAACCAAATTATTGCTAATACTCTTTCCAAAATATGTGCTCATATCAATTAAAATTCACACAATCTCATCATGTCTCAATGGACATTTCATCAGTTCAAATTTCATCTCGAATCATCATCATCACATTTTGTCAAAACATATGTTTTGAAAATAATATACATCATTATTAAAATGTTTCTCAAAATATCATTTAACTCAATGCTCAAACTCAGTTAAAATCAATACTAATGCTCTTTAAAAACTCAATCAAATATGCATTAAAATTCATACAATCTCATCCAAACTCTTTCCTCAAAATACAATCATTGGAATCAATAAAACACATACATACATGCATATGTGTGTATATATATATTTATATATATACAAATATTAGTATACATATATATATCTACTCAAAATATACATACCTTTAAATTAAAAGAAAACACTTTGTTAAATGCATAGAAATCATGAATCTTAACATCAAATAATGCATAAAAAAGTCATGATCATCAACTCAACTAGACTTCATGGTAAAGTATCCATGAGAAATAATCCCAACAACATGGTTGATAAAAATTATAATTAATCTTAATGCATAATTGTGTAGAACTCAATAGAAGAAAAATTTACATGAACTAAATCGAAAAACTAGAATTTACTCAATTCAATACTCGTTCAAAATAAAATGTGGACGTGAGGCGCGTGGACCAACTGAAATGACCCCAAAAGGTTTCAAAAAATATGTCTCGTAAGTTCCCAGAATCATAATTTACATATATCTCAAAATATATTCGTGGTATCAATTTCGATTTCACATTCTTGATCAAAGGGTCACATTGAGTGGGAAATGGGTCTAACCCCAAATTGGGAGGTTTGTACCTAAATCGCCTCTCCAAAGGGGTGGTAGCCCTTGGATATTCTATATTTATGGTCACTTCTTACACCCGTATTATGTTCTATGTAAGCATGATTTAGTCTAAACATCATCCATGCATGTGAAATTGCTATATGCTTGTTCACTGCCTATCTTTATGCATTTCGATGTTGCTTATCTCTTGTTGAATTACATCCTACATACTTAGTACATTCAAATGTACAAGCACATACTCTATGCCTACATAATGTTACCATGAAGGAATCAAAGCTCCGCTTAATCATCCTCCTTCTCCACATGACTAGTACGATCTCTCTCAAGATAGTTGGTGAGTCCTAACTCCGAGCACGATGTCTCTTGCTATTATGGCCTAACCAATATTCCTTATAAGGCAATATTGGTGGATTTTGTGGTTGGGTGTCCTAAGACTAGGAAGATTTTTTATTCTATTTGGGTTGTGGGTGATAGAATGACAAAGTTGGCTCATATCCTACCGGCTAAGAGTACTTATGGGGCCAAAGACTATGCTAGATTGTACATTCATGAGTTGGTTAGATTGTATGGGGTGTCGTTATCTATCATATGGTATCATGGTGCTCAATTCACCTCTCACTTTTAGAGGTCCTTCCAAAGAGATCTTGCTACCAAGGTTAAGCTTACGACGACCTTTCACCCTCAAACGGATGGCCAAGCCAAACGAACTATCCAAACTCTTGAGGTAAGGCTTAGAGCTTGTGTATTGGGGTTTAAGGGTAGTTGGGATGATCATCTTCCATTAATTGAGTTAGCTTATTATAATAGACATCATTCTAATGTTGTTATGGTACACTTTGTAGGTCCCTGGTTGGATGGTTTAGGATAGGGGAAGTGGCCTTGTTGGGTACGGATCAGGTTATGGAAGAAATGGAGGCAATGGAGAAGGTAAGGTTGATTCGGGAAAGGTTCACAACAGCCCAAGGTCATCAAAATTCTATGTCGATGTTAGAAGGAAGCTTTAATTGAAGGTTGGTGATTGGGTCTATTTGAAGGTCTCACCCAGGATGGGTGTGGTTCATTTTGGTAGAATAGTAAATTGAGTCCATATTCATTGGCCCTTATAGAGTGTTGAGGAGGATTGGTAAGGTGGCCTATGAGTTGGAGTTGCCTAGTGAAATGGACTTCGTTCATCCGGTCTTTCAGGTGTCTATGTTGAGGAATTGTATGGGTGACCCAAGTGCTATTTACGATTAGTTGTTCTGGGTGTCGTGGTAGACAATTTGACTTATGAGGAGGTTTCGGTAGAAATTTTTGATAAACAAGTAAAGAGGATGAGGAACAAGGATATTCCTTCCGTCAAGATTCTTAGGAGAAACCAACAAGTTAAAAGTGCTACATGGGAAGCCGAGGCGGACATGCAAAAGTGATATACCTATCTCTTCCATCCTATTCTATCCTAAGGTACTAATCCCAAGTCCTTTATTTGATTTCAGGTCCTATGTATTAGCCCATATGTCAATTGCATGCATTCATGTTTATGTTGACAAGTTTAAGGTGATTTTGACACTTATGTTGAGATTTTGAAATGATGGTTAAGTGCATTATTGAATTCATGTGTTGGGATGAACTCATCTTGATTACTTCTTTTCTATATATTTCTTTGACATTCGGGGACCAAAATTCAAAAGGGGCAGATATTGAAATGACCCCAAAAAGTACCCGAAAATGTGTCTTGGAAGTGTCCATTGTAGTAATTTCCATATATCTCAAAATTCATGGGTGATATAGAAAATTAGACTTCATATTTTTATTCAGGGAGAAGTATTGAGTGGGGAATGGGTATAACAAGAATTTTAGAGACCCATGGTGAAAAACGAATTTCGCCAATTTCGCAATTACAGTAGCAATTTGTGACTGCTCCGCGTTACGGACCTATTACTAAGCAGTGTATGTTGTTCCCATTTTTTTTATCTCGGCCTAAGGCTTTAGGATCTTGGGCCTAAGCCTTCCTATTCGTAAAAGTACCTATACTTAGTCATATTTCAACACCATATCATACAAGACATTCCCAATACTCTATCAAACATTAGACAAATATTTCACTCAAAAATTCAAGTGCGAAAACTCATTCCGAATCTTAAGGAATTCACTCAAGCTTCAAGTTCTTCTCTCAATATTCATCAACAAATTCTCCAAAGTTAAGGTATATGGGTTTCAACCATTGGGTCCTTTCACCCATGGTGGCCAAGGTTCTTTTTTACATAAATTTCATGTTTCTAAGTTTATTTACTTATTGGTCTTACTTACTATGATTTTGACTATGACTTATTAAATTGAAGTTTCATAAAAGTGTGACTGTTTAACCATATTTTAAGCTATGAATCTATGATCTATCTAGAGATTTGATGAAGGGTTTTGAGGTATATTGTATGAGGACATTACCAAGTATTGGTGGGTTGATTTATTCCATGTTTTGTTGTTAGATTTCACTCTTGAATTGCATGATTTTACACTAGGATTAAACACCCGCCAAGTGTCTGATAAAATGCCAGTTTCGAATTCTTAAGCTATTGATGATCGATTGTATGACCTATAAATTGAAGAACTTTATGATGATGAAAAGAAGGTATATATGTGATGATTTTATGGAAAGTACCTATAGTGTTGTGAGTTGACCATACCAAGTTGAGGAGGGGTAAATTGCCTCAACCTTCTTGATAGGGAGTGGTATGCCCGTTAACCAATTGAGGGGTTCATACCTTAATCACTTGGGACGGGGTGGGTCATGTCACAAACCAATTGGGAGGTTGATTACTCAATCACTTGGGATGGGATGGTCATGTCGTCAACAAACTGGGGGGTTGATTCCTTAATTACTTGGGATGAGGGTGGTCATATCGTCAACAAATTGAGGGGTTGACACCTCAACCACCATCGACGGTAGGTTGTAATAACCATCAACCAATTAAGGGGTTGATTCCTCAATCACTTCCAAGGGGTGGTCTACCTTGGATTCCAAGTACTAAGTCTTTTTGGTTTATGATGCTCGTCTCTTCCTACACATGTAGTATGTTAGATATAAGCATGTTTAACTTCAAGCATCATTCATACATGTTATATTGTTATTATGTTATTCATTACTTATGATATTGCATTTTGCCAATGTTGCTTATCTCATATTGCATTGCATCCTACATACTTAGTACATTCAAACGTACTAACACATACTCTATGCCTTACACGATTTTACCATCTAGGAATCGGAGCTCCTCACGATAATCCACTTCCTCCCCGTGGCTAGTACTATCTTCTCAAAGCATGTTGGTGAGTCCTCAACTCCGAGGACATACTTCTCTTGATTTATGCTATATATTGACACTCCTTATGTTGGAAACTTATGGTTATGTGGATGAGCCCGGAGATTGTCTTGGCCCCCGCTTCTATCTACAAATTAGAGGTGTTGTTGGAACATTATGATGTATTAATGTCATACTTTGACTTTCTATTTATCTATGGTATCCACTATGTCCTTTAGTCCCATTTCCCCTTTATACTATCTCTTTGATGTTATACAATTGCTTCCGTGACAAGGTATGTAATGATATGCTAAAAGGCTTATTTGGGCTCCCTTCGGTTCCCCATTTTCCATGTCACATCTAGGCCCTAGGCTTGGGTTGTGACAAACTTGGTATCATAATACTATATTGTTAATGGTCCTCAGCATCCAACATATCGCATTAATTAGAGTCTTTTTCATAGTTATGTTGTGCACCAGAACTATGAGCAAAAAGCTATGCGGCATTTTAGGAATGTTTCCCTCCCTTCGGGTTCCCCATTTTCCATGTCACATCTAGGCCCTAGGCTTGGGTTGTGACAAACTTGGTATCACAACACTAGATTGTTAAGGTAAGGCCTTCCCCTAATGAATGTTCTTAGCTATGCTAGATCATGACTAACACAAGAGGAAGAAGCATTCGTACACCCGAAGAAAAACTGACTCATGGAGAGCTTCGAAATTCTCTCACCTTGCTAGCTCAAGTCGTGGCTAATCAAGCCAATCAAGGGGCCCAAGCCCCTCATGCTCCTACTTTGGCATCTTTGGTAAGGAACTTTATGAGTATGAACCCACCAGAGTTCAATGGGTCTAAAGGGGATTAGGACCCTTAAGAATTTATTGATGAGGTATACAAGGTGTTGGCCATCATGGGTGTTATCTCGGAAGAGAAGGCAGAGTTGGCGGCTTACCAACTCACGGGGATGGCTTATATATCGTTTACCTAATGGAAGGAGGAGAAGGGGAAAACAATGTGATACTTTGGGAGGAGTTTAAGGGGGAATTTCTCAACCAGTTCTTCACTCTTGATCTTAGAGAGGCAAAAATGATACAGTTCATGATTTTGAAGCAAGGTTCTATGAGTGTGAGGGAGTAACTCCTCAACTTTAACCAACTCTCTAAATATTCTCCACACTTGGTTGTCAACCCGACGTCTAGAATGAATAAGTTTATGATGGGTGTATATGATTTGGTGAATAAGGAGTGTCAGGCCGCTATGTTGATTAGCGACATGGATTTGTCCTGCCTAATTACTTATGCTGAACAATTAGAGAGGTAGAAGTTGAGAAAGAGAAGGCATAATGAGGCCAAAAGGGCCCCTTTTTATGTTTAGTTCCAAAGTACCATGGGTGGCCGATTTCATCAAGGACAAGGGTCTTCTCATGCTCTTAATAGATGGTTTGTCGATGACTACCGAAGGACATAAGGTGATGGTGGTGTGGTGCCTAATGCTATGTGTCCAAAGTGTGGTAGGGTTCATGGTGGCCCATGTTTGAAGAACATCACTACTTGTTTTGATTGTGGTGAAGTAGGGCATAAGGTGAGGGATTGTCCATGTAATCGCAACTATGGTAAAGTTTTACGTCCACAAGGTCGGGGTGCAAATGCAGTTCCTTTGGGGAGAGGAGGACAACAAGGTGGTGTCCTAAAGCATAATCTTTTCCATGCACTCTAATAGAGATAAGGGGTTGATGAGGTGCCCGATGTCGTCACCTGTACGTTAAAATTCTTTGATTATGATTCGTATGAATTGATAGACCCAGGTGCCACTCTTTCATTTGTTACTCCTTTTGTTGCCAAAAAGTTTCATGTTGAACCGGAATTATTATGTGAGTCTTATGAGGTGTCTACTCCTATTGGTGCAACTATTATTGCTATAAAGGTCTATAGAAATTGTCCCATTTGCATCCTGCATTAAATATTTCCTTGTGATCTTGTTGAGATGGATATGGTGGATTTCGATTTCATTCTTGGGATGGATTGGTTGCATGCATATTATGCTTCTATCGATTGTAGAACCCATAGGGTCAAATTCAAATTCCCCAATGAACCTGTCCTTGAGTGGGAGAGTCATGATGTTGTGGTCAAATCTCTTGCATTAAAGCCCAAAAATTGGTTTATAAGGGATGTCTTTACAATTTTGTGAGGGTTAGGGATGTTGAGTCTAATGTCATTCCCATAGAGTCGGTTTCGGTGGTTAATGAGTTCCTAGATGTCTTCCCTAGTGACTTTCCTAGTGTTCCTTTTGAAAGGGAAATAGATTTTTGCATAGATCTCCTTCCCGAAACTCAACCTATTTCTATTCCTCCTTATCATTTGGCCCTGATAGAGTTAAAGGATTTGAAAGAACAATTACAGGACTTGTTGGAGAAGGGTTTTATTAGGCCTAGCCAATCACCTTGGGGTGCACCAGTGTTTTTTGTGAAGAAGAAGGATGGTTCTCTTAGAATATGCGATGACTACCAGCAACTTAATGGAGTCACCATCAAGAATAAGTACCCTCTACAAAGGATTGATAATTTATTTTAACAACTTCAAGGGGATAGTCACTTCTCTAAGATAGTTCTTCGATTTGGGTATCATCAAGTGAAGGTGGGGGAGTGTGAAATTCCCAATATGACCTTCCGGGCTATGTATGGGCATTATGAATTTGTGGTTATGTCATTTGGGTAGATCAATGCACTGGATATCTTCATGGATCTTATGGATAGGGTCTTCAAACCCTACCTTGATTTGTTTGTCGTTGTTTTCATTGATTATATCTTGACCTACTCTCACAGTGAGGATAAGCATGTCGGTCATTTGAGGGTGGTGCTACAAAAATTAAGGGAAGAGAAGTTGTATACTAAGTATGAGAAGTGTGAATTTTTGTTGAAAGAGGTTTCCTTTCTAGGTAGTCGTGTCGGGGGATGGTATTAAGGTGAATCCTAAGAAAATGGAGGTGAAAAGAAATTGGCCTAAAACTTTGAGCCCGTCGGACATTAGAAGCTTCTTGGGCTTAGCAGGTTGTTACCGGAGGTTTGTGAATGGGTTCTTTTCTATTGCTTCTCCGATGACTAAGTTGACCCAAAAGAAGGCTAAAATTTGTCTGGAGCAATGAGTGGAAAAAGAGTTTCCAAACCTTGAAAGATAAGTTTGTCTCTGTTCCTATCTCTACCAGAAGGGTTGGAAGGGTTTATTGTGTATTGTGATGCCTCTCGAATTGATATGGGTTGTGTTTTGATGCAAAATGGTAAGATGATAGCCTATGCTTCCAGACAACTCAAGGTACATGAAAAGAATTATCCTACTCATGATCTTGAATTGGCCGAATTAGTGTTTACCTTGACAATTTAGCATCATTATTTGTATGGGGTGCATGTTGATGTGTTTAACGATCATAAGAGTCTCTGATATGTGTTCACTCAAAAAGATCTCAATTTTAGGCAACGAAGGTTATTAGAGCTTCTTAAGGACTGCAATATAAGAGTACATTATCACCCCGGTAAGGCAAATGTTGTGGCCCTTTTAGTAGGGTGTCTATTGGTGGCCTAGCTCATGTTGGTGATGGGGGCAAAGATGTGGCTAGGGAGGTTCATCGATTGGCTAGTTAGGTTGGAAGAGGTTGAAAATGGTGGTATTGTAGTTGTTGATGGTTCAAAATGTTCCTTGGTTTATGAGGTAAAAGAAAAGCAAGATCTTGACCCCCTCCTTGTTAGAATTAAAGGCCTTGTTAAGAGATTGCAAAGTGGAGGTTTTCTCCCAATGAGAAGATGGTGCCTGTAGGTACCAAGGCAGGTTGTCTGTTCCCGGTGTTGATGGCTTGAGGAAGAAGATTCTAGATGAGGCTCATGATTCTTACTATTCTATTCACCCTGTTTCTACAAAGATGTATAAAGATTTGAGGGATATTTTTTGGTGGGGAGGTATAAAGAAAGACATTGCCAAATTTGTATCCGGATTTCATAGTTGCCAACAAGTCAAAGCCAAGCATCAAAGGCCGGGTGACCTTACCCAATATATAGAAATTCCTACTTAGAAGTGGGTGGAAATTAACATGGATTTTGTTGTTAGGTTGCCTAAGACTAGAAAAGGTTTTGATTCTACTTAGGTAGTGGTTGATATAATGACAAAGTCGGATCATTTCCTACCGGTTAAGACTACTTATGGGCCCGAAGACTATGCTAGATTGTACATTCATGATTTGGTTAGATTATATGGGGTACCCTTGTCTATCATATCGGATCATGGTGCTCAATTCACCTCTCACTTTTGGAGGTCCTTCCAAAGAGGTCTTGGTACCAAGGTTAAGCTTAGTATGACCTTTCACCCTCAAACGGATGACCAAGCCAAAAGAACTATCCAAACTCTTGAGGCTATGCTTAGAGCTTGTGTATCATAGTTTAAGGGTAGTTGGGATGACCATCCTCTATTGATTGAGTAAGCTTATAATAATAGTTATCATTTTCGCATTGGTATGGCTCTTTTTGAGGCCCTCTATGGTAGACGTTTTAGGTCCCCGCTTTGATGGTTTTAGGTAGGGGAAATGGCTTTGTGGGGTCCAAATATTGTTATGGACGCTACGGAGAATGTCCGGTTGATAAGTGAAAGGTTGAAAACATCCCAAAGCCGTATAAAGTCATAAGCAAAAGTGAGGAGAAGGGAGCTCGTATTTATGGTTGGTGATCGGGTCTATTTGAAGGTCTCACCCATGAAGGGTGTGGTTCATTTCGGTAAGAAGGGTAAACTGAGTCCATCATTCCTTGGCTCTTATAGAGTGTTGATGAGGATTGGTAAGGTGGCCTATGAGTTTGAGTTGCCTAGTGAAATGGACTTCGTTCATCTGGTCTTTCTTGTGTCTCTGTTGAGGAAGTATGCGGGTGACCCAAGTGCTATTGTACCAATAGATGTTGTGGGGGTTGTGGAAGACAATTTGACTTATGCGGAGGTTTCGGTAGAAATTTTTGATAGACAAGTGGAGATGTTTGATGAACAAGGATGTTGCTTCCGTCAAGATTCTTTGGAGAAGCCAATAAGTTGAAAGTGCTACATGAAAAGGCGAGGCGAACAATCAAAAGCGATATCCCTATGTCTTCCATTGTACTCCAGCCTAAGTAACTAATCCCAAGTCCTTTATCTGATTCCAAGTCCTATGTGTCAACCCATATATCAATTGCATGCATTGATGTTTATGTTAACAAAGTCCATGGTGATTTTGACATTTGGGGACGAATGTTGAGATTTTGAAATGACATTTAAGTACATTGTTGCATTAATATGTTGGGCTGAACTCATCTTGATTACTTCTCCTATACGTTTCATTTACATTCGGGGACAAATGTTCCCAAGGGAGAGTCAATAAAACGACCACCAGAAGTGCCCGAAAATGTGCCTCAAAAGTGTTTATAGTCGTAATATCCACGTATCTCAAAATTCATGTGTAATATCAAAAATCTGAGTTGCTATTCTTGATTAAGGGGCAATATTGAGTGGGAAATTGTTATAACCTGAATTTTAGAGGACCCATAGAGAAACACGAATTTTGCCAATTTTGTAATTCTAGCAACAGTCCGCGACGTAGACCAGTCGCGGAGCACTGTATTTTGTTGCCATTTTTTTAATCTTAGCCTAAGGCTTTGTGGTCATGGGGCTAAGACTTCCCATGCATAAAACCACCTATACTTACCCATATTTCAACACCATATCATACAAGACATTCTCCAATGCTTTGTCAAACACTTAGACAAATATTTCAGTCAAAATTCAAGTGCCAAAACTCATTCTGGATCTTAAGGAATTCACTCAAACTTCACATTATGATCTCAATATTCATTAAGGAAATCTCCAAAGTTAAGGTATGTGGGTTTCAACCGTTGGATCCTTTCACCTATGGTGCCCAAACGTCTTTTTAAATAACTTTCATCTTTCTAAGTTGATTTACTTATTGGTCTTACTTACTATGATTTTGACTATGAGCTAAGTTGGGGTTTCATAAAAGTGTGACTGTTTAATCATGTTTTGAGCTATGAATCTATGATCTATCTAGAGATTTGATGAAGGGTTTTGATGTATATTGCATGAGGGTATTACCAAAGTGTTAGTTGGTTGATTTACTCTAGGTTTGCTTGCTTGAATTTAGTCTTGAATTGCATGGTTTTACACTAGTATTACACACCGGCCAAGTTTTGATAAAATGCCTAATTTTGGATTGTTGAGTTATTGTTGATCTATTGTATGGCATATGACTTGAACGACTTGATGATAATGAAAAGAAGCTATATGTGTGTTGATTTCATGGGAAGTACCTATAGTGTTGTGAGTTGACCATAACTAGTTGAAAAGGGGTAAATTGGCTTAACCATCAACCGATGATGGGGGTTGGTATGCCCATTAACCAATTGAGGGTTTGATACCTCAATCACTTGGGACGGGGGTGGTCATATCGTCAATCAATCTTGGGGTTGATTCCTCAATCACTTGGGATAGGGGTGGTCATGCTATCAACCAATTGGGGGGTTGATTCCTCAATCACTTTGGACGACGGTGGTCATGCTGTCAACAAATGAAGGGATTGATACCTCAATTACCATGGATGGTAGGGTGTAATAACCATCAACCAATTGAGGGGTTGATTCCTCAATCACATCCGAGGGATGGTCTACCTTGGATTCCAAATACTAAGTCTACTTGGTTTATGATGATGGTCTCTTCCTACACATGTAGTAAGTTAGATATAAGAATGTTTTACTTCACCAATCATTCATACATGTCATATTTTTATTATGTTATCCATGATATTGCATTTTGCCTATGTTGCCTATCTTTTGTTGCATTGCATCCTACATACTTAGTACATTCAAACATACTAATGCATACTCTATGCCTACATGATGTTACCATGTAGGAATCGGAGCTCCTCACAATCATTCACTTCCTCCCCTTGGCTAGTACTTCTTCTCAAAGCAAGTTGGTGAGTCCTCAAATCCGAGGACATACTTCTCTTGATTTATGCTATGTATT
The DNA here is from genome assembly GCA_026153255.1 of Solanum medicagineum. Classification (NCBI taxonomy): domain Eukaryota; kingdom Viridiplantae; phylum Streptophyta; class Magnoliopsida; order Solanales; family Solanaceae; genus Solanum; species Solanum medicagineum. Next base: position 12,601 of record JAPFFP010013067.1, read on the forward strand.
GACTCTCCTTATGTTGGAAACTTATGGTTATGATGGTCAGCCCGGAGATTGTCTTGGCCCCCGTTCCTGTCTATGTATTAGAGGCGTTGTTGGAACATTATGATGTATTAATACTATACTTTGACTTTTTATGTATCTATGGTATCAACTATGTCCCTTAGTCCTATTTCCCTTTTTTACTATCTCTTTGATGTTATACAATTGTTGCCGCAACCAAGGAAGTGTAATGATACGCTAAGAGGCTTGTTTGGGGTCCCTTCAAGTTCTCCATTCGCTATGTCACGTCTAGGCCCTAGGCTTGGGTCATGATAGGCGATAAATTAAATCGTAATTAAGACAATCCGTCACGATTTCATAAGCCTTAAATGGTAGATAATAGAAACTCCTTGAAATTCAATTGAATTTAAATATCATGCACGTGATATAATTCATGAGATTTATATTGGAATCATGAAACCCATAAAATTTACACATAAAACTTGAAAGAGGGTTGAGTGATTTTGGGGCCACAGATGGAATGGATCCATGGGTGGAGACCCACAAACCCAGATGAAGAGACCCAAGAATTTTGAAAAATATTGATGTTGAATTCCTTGAAAAACTTGGAACCGTAGCTTTCTTCAATGTACAATCCTTGAGAGAAATGCCCTAAGAGTTTTTTTGGGAGAATTTGGGAGTGAATGAGAAGAATATGTTTTGGAAGAGTGTGGGGAGATTACGAGTAGTCACAGGTTCAAACCAACATAGTTTAGGAATTAAATGGGTAGGAAATGACCAAAAGGTCCTTCAGTAAAAACTATCAAACCTTGACCATGAGCTTGATCTACTAGTTAGAACAAACTATGGCTCATAGATCAGGGGTTTCATCTTGGTGAAACTTTTGGAACCTCTTAAACAGACCTTTAAAACCCATATATGAACACCCTTCTACAACCCATAGTGCCATTTATAGGTCATAGACACCCCTCGTAATTCCATCCCAAAATTAGAAAATTTTACTACTTTTAGGACACAAACCACGAACGCCAATTATAACCCATGATTTTGTCTAAGGGTTGTAAAGATCCTTCATAGAACCACTCCAGACATAGAAAAATTTTCTATCTCTAAGCCTAACTATGAAACTAATTTTACGACCCATTAATAAGACTACGGTCAGTAAACTCTTTCATTTGGGTTCAAACATCAGAAACTTGTTTGATCTTGTAGTTAGAGCACTCGTCTATGGCTTGTAAACCCCTATGTGGTTGGCAAAATCCCTTTGTGCTTTGACTTCTAGACTTTAAGATTCTTACCAGGTCTACTGTCCATGCATGAAACCTATCTATGACCCGCATAAACAACTACAAGCCATAGGTAGGCTCGTACTAACCTTCATAGAGCCCAATTTCAGCAAATTTTCCTCTTTCGAACGAAAGGGATGATACATTATCTCCTCTTTGGGAACATTCATCCTCGAATGAGACAAGAGAAACCTTAATAGAGTAGGCAGATAGCCAACAACCCAACTTGAATGCAATAATGCAACTTAAAATATCAATTTTATAAAATCTTCAAACTTATGAATCAAATATCAATGAAAAATTATTTTTTGAACATAGATGCAAGCAATATGATAAAGAAAACTGATACACATTAATTTGGAGGAATAGTGCATATTTAGGTACGTTAGGCTTAAATAGAAGAAAATAGATAAGGATATTGTTTCATCATGTCTACTTCCCCTTCCCACGTCACTCTCCCAACTTGTTGGTTCCTCCATAACACCTTAACAGATACAACTTCCTTGTTTCTTAATCTTTTCACTTGCCAATCAAAAATTTCAACTACTACCTCCTCATAAGTCAAATTCTCTTAATTACTCGCATTCTCCAATGGAATAATGGAGTTTGGGCAACCCATAAACTTTCTCAACATCAACATTTGAAACACTGCATGAACCATAGCTAACTCCAATGGCATGTCTAGTTCGAATACTACCTTCCTAGCTCGCTTTAGTTCTTATAAGATCTCACATATCCGTGGCTTAACTTTCCCCTTCTCCAAAAATGCATTACACCTTCATGGGAAAGAACTTCGAATAGACCCAATCACCAACATCAAACTCAAGGTACCTTCTTCTAATATAAAAATATTACTTTTGCCAACTTTGGGCAGCATTTTGCTTTTCATAATAACTCTTACCTTTTCTGTAGCATCATGTACCAAGTCAGGTCTGACCAGCACATTTCTCCTACTTTAAACTATTCCACCATAAAGCTATATCGTCTACCATACATAGCATAAAATGACACCATCTCAATGCTTGAATGGTAACTATTGTTGTAAGAAAACTCAATAAAAAAGGTAGGTGAGTATGCCAACTACTCTCGAAGTCCAACAGACAAGCCCTTAGTGTGTCTTCTAATGTTTGAAGGGTTGTCTTGTCTTGTCCTATCCATCTATTTGTTTGTGAAAAGTTGTGCTAAGTTTATCTTTAGTAGCAAATCCCCCTAAAAATGACTTCAAAAGTGACAAATGAATTAAGTGTTATCATCTGATATGATAGATAATAGGATACCATGCAATCCCAACAATTCCTTGATGTAGACCTTAAAATAGTCCTCGACACTAAATGAAGTCTTTATCAAAAAGACTTAAACTAATTTTGTCATTCTGTCCGTAATCACCCAAGTTGAATAATATTGCTTGTGGGAGTCATGAGAAAACTCGTGATGAAGTCAATGTTTACTTTCTCCCACTTTTATGTGGAAATTTAAATATTTTTAGCTAAATACCAAACCTTTGATGTTAAACTTTCACTTTTTGATATTTTCGACCCGCCGCCACACACCTTGCCATGTCTTTCTTCATTCCATTATAACAATATACTTCCCTCAAATCTCTATACATTTTGGTGGATCCCGGCTGAATAGAATAATGAGAGTTATGAAATTCATCTAGTACCTTCTCCTTTAAGCCATCAACATTTTGAACACATAGTCATCCTTGGTAATAAAGTACTTCATCTCCCTCTTGAGAGAAAACTCAATCTTATTATCAATTGCAAACTTTTTTAATATAACCAATGTAGGATCCCTGTTTTGCTTTCCTTTAATCTCCTCTACTAATGATGATTCCACCCCATTCTGCACATGCACACTACTATTGTTAGAACCATTTAGTCTCACACAAAATAGGACAAGTGGTGCATTTATTTGGATAACTACTTTCCATCCTCAACTTGAGCAACAATACACATAGATAATCTACAATGCATATCGGCCATAATATTTTCCTTTCCGAGATGATACACTATGCTCATATCATAATCTTTGAGAAGATTCAAACACCTTCTTCGGCTTAAGTTGAAGTCTCATTGGGTAAACACATATTGTAAACTTTATTGGTTGGTAAATATCTTAACATGTACCCTATAAAGGTAATTATGCCAAATCTTAAATAAAAATTAACATTGTCATAACTCAAGACCATGATTTGGATAATTCAGCTCGATCATATACTTTCAAGTGCCTTAAGTCATAGCAATGACCTTACCATGATACATCAAGATACAACCCAAATCTAGCATGAGGCATCACAATAACTCACAAATCTATCTGAGTCTTTAGGTAACATCAAAATAGGGGGCAATGTAAGATGATCCTTCAAGGTTTGGAAAATTTTCTCACATTCATCAGATCATTTGAATTTCACATTCTTTTGGATCAACTTAGTCAAAGACAAAGAAATGGAAGAGAATCCCTCAACGAATCTTTTATAATATCCATCCAAATCCAAAAGCTTCTAATGTCAGGCAGAGACAATATTCTAGGCTAATTTCTTACTGCCTTTGCCTTCTTTGGATCAAATATGATGCCATCACAAAAAACAATGTGGCCAAAGAACACCACCTCCATCAACCAAAATTCGTATTTGCTAAACTTGGCAAAAAGTTTCTATCTCTCAAAGTTTTCAACACAATCCGCAAGTGATCCTCATGCTCCTCCACATCCCGTGAGTAGACCAATATGTCATCTCTGAAGACAACTAAGAACATTTCCAAATATGCTTTGAAGGCCTTTTTAATCAAGTACATGAAAGTTGCGAAGCATTTGTTAGCCAAAAAGACATAAGAAAAAAAATCACAATGGGCATACTAGGTTCTAAATTCCTTATTTGGAACGTTGCACTCCTTCACCCTCAACTGGTGATATCCAGATCGAAGATTAATTTTAGAGAAGTAGCTAATATATTGGAGTTAATCAAATAACACCAATACTCAGAATAGGGTACTTATTTTTTATGGTGACTTTATTCAATTAACGATAACCAACACACATCTAAAGTGAGCGATCCTTCTTTCCTATAAATGGCATGGGGTCACACCATGGTAATACACTTGGCCTTCTAAACCCCTTGTCAAGA
>JAPFFP010013078.1:0-17007 GCA_026153255.1 Solanum medicagineum
GTTCATAAACTCCACCAACTTAGATTTACTAAGTTTAAGAAAGAAAACCTCATTAAGAAAGCTGATTTGAACTCCTCTCAAAGCCCCACATTACCAATTCCCTTCTCACCTTTCCATTGATCATACAATATTTGTGCTAACCCTTTGAGTTGGTATGCCGCCAACTCTGCCTTGTCATTTGGCCCAACACCCCTGATATTCAACATCTTGTAGACCTCATCAATGAACTCTCGTTGATTTTCATCCACCTTTAACCCATAGAACACCAGAGGATTTATACTCATTGAGTCTCTTACCCTAGCTCCCGGGGTAGTAGCATGAGGGGCTTGGGCCCCTTGGTTGACTTGGTTGGCCAGAACTTGGGCAAACATACTAAGAGAATCCTGGAGCTCTATCAGGACTAAACCCAGGGCCTAGACGTGACATGACGAATGGGGAACCCGAAGGAACCCCAAACAAGCCTCTTAACTTGTCATTACACATCATTTATTGCAGAAGCATATAAAAGACATTAAAGAGAAAGAATAGGAGAGATTAAGGGAAAACCTTGCACAATATCATAATAAAATACAAGAGTCAAGACTCATATAGGTACATAACATGTCCAACAACCACCTCTAACACATAGATAAGAGCGAGGGATAAGACAAAGCAACTGAGCTTACCCTCACCATCAAATAGAACATAACGAAGAGTGTCTCAATACATAATAAGAGAACATAGGCTAACATCTTACCAACTAGCTTGAGTAGCACCAAACTAGCCACGTGGAGGTGGATGATCAACTTGGGCTCAAGTTCCTACATGGTGATATCATTTAGGCAAGAGTATGCATTAGTATGTTTGAATGTACAATGTAGGATGCAGTGCAACAAGAATTAGGCATCATAATCAAAATGCATAACAATAGGCAATAGGCATAATATAACAATATGACATGTATGACCAATGCATAAGCAAAAAATGCTTAAGTAGTTCATGCTCATATAGGATATCAAATGTGTAGAAGCAACCAAGCTAGATTTTCAAAGTACAAACCCCTTAGTAGGTTAGTGATGATGCCGCCCCATTACTTAGGTGGTAAAGTACAAATACCTCACTAGGTTAGTGATGATGCCGCCCCATCACCCGGTGGAGAACTACAAATCCTTCCCTAGGTTGATGAATACAAACACCCATCTAGTTTAGTGATGATGTCTCCCCATCACTAGGTGGAGAAGTACAAACCCTTCCCTAGGTTGATGAGTACAAACCCCCATCTAGGTTATTCGGATTCTTAGTCCCCCAGGATTCAGCATGGTCTAATGCAACACTTTATATAGGGTATATCATATACATAAGTTCATTTAATCATCATATAGTAAATCATATGATATCTCATGCTTTGGCCCTTCAACTCCTCAAGAAACCACATCCAGACATTTTAACAGACACTTAGAGGGTATGTAATGCTAGTATAAAGATATGAAATTTAGAGGTGAAATCATGCAAGAAAATCCATTGTAAAATTATCAATCAACACCTTGCAACATCCTCAAGCAATATATATAAACACCCCTCCTTAACTCTTACAATAGATCAAAGATTTATAGTTCAAAACATAGAAAAATAGTCATAATTTCACATAGCTTTAGCATAGTGTGTAGTGAATTCCAAAATAATCAAGAGCCATGTGTAAATCAACTTTTAATCATGCAATTTGAGAGAAAAGAGGCTTGGGTATCATGGGTGAAAGGAACCCATGAAAGAAACCCACATACGTTATCTTGGAGATGAATTTGGCGAAGATTGGACACGGAGACTTGAAACTTGAAGAAGAACCTTGAAGGAGAAACTTAGCTTAGGATGAGGGTTTGGGACTTGAATTTGGGAACGAAACTATGGCTAAATGTTTGAGTGAGTATTGGGAATTGTTTTTGGTTAATATGAGGGTGACATTTTGCTAAGTATAGGTAAGAAAATATTTGAAAACATTTAGGCCCAAGACGTAGAAGTCTTGGACCTAGTTATAAAAGCAAGCCACTTTTTTGTATTGTGGCGCGTCGCGAGGGGGTTGCGGATTCCTCTCTAGAATTCGCACCTTAAAAAATTATAATTGCTAATCTTTCGCTCTTACAACGGGCTTAGACCATCCTCCCCATAATTTTGACACCCTGAACAAGAATATGAAGTCGGATTTTTGAAATAGCAAATGGATTTTGAGATATATGGAATTTAAATTCTGGGCATTCCAAGGCACACTTTCGGGCACTTTTTGGGGTCGTTTCAATATCTCACTCTTGGGAACATTCATCCCAGAATGTAAGAGAGACGTATAAGACAAGAGTGATCATAGAAAAATCAGCCTTAACGAGAATGCAACATCACATTTAAAACACCATTTTCAAAATCTAAACATACGTGTAAAATCATCATAATTTTCCAACTTAAATATGAATGCATATGATGACATAGGGGTTGAAACATAAGACTTGAAATAACATAGGGGACTTAGAATTAGTACCTTAGTCTTGAGAAGAGCGGAAGTAATAAGGACACCGCTTTTGCATGTTCGCTTCAGCCTCCCAAGAAGCACTTTCGATTTGTTGGTTCCTTCAAAGGACCTTAACGGATACCACCTCCTTGTTCCTCAATCTCTTCACTTTCCTATCTAGGATATGAACTGAAACCTCCTCATAGGTCAAGTTATGCTCAACAACACCCACAACAATAATAGGCACAATGACATTAGGATCACCAACACATTTTGTCAACATAGAGACATGGGACACCGAATGAACCAATTGCGTTTCACTAGGCAACTTCAATTCATAAGCTACCTTGCCAACCCTCTTCAAGACCTCATAAGAACCAACATATCTTGGACTCAACTTCCCTTTTTTACCAAAACGGATCACACCTTTCATTGGAGAAACTTTCAAATAAATCCAATCATCCAGTTTGAATTCAAGGTCTCTTCTTCTCACATCGGCATAGGATTTTTGATGACTTTGGGCTGTTTTCAACCTTTCCCTAATCATACTCACCTCCTCAAGACCCTCCATAACAAGATATGGTCCCATTAAAGTAACCTCCCCAAGCTCAAATCACCCAACCGGTGATCTACAACGCCTCCAATAAAGAGTCTTAAAAGGATCCATATTGATGCTAGAGTGATAACTATTGTTATAGGCAAACTCAATCAAAGGAAGATGGTCATCCCAACTAATCTGCAATTCCAATACACATTCCCTAAGCATATCTTCAAGGGTTTGAATTATTCTTTTGGCTTGGCCATCCGTTTAAGGGTGGAAGGGCATATTAAGGTGAACTTTTGCACCAAGCCCCCTTTGGAAAGACCTCCAAAAGTGTGAAGTGAATTTTGAACCATGATCCGATATGATGGATAGAGGAACCCCATACAACCTCACTAAATCATGGATGCACAACCTTGCATATTCTTCATCCCCATAAGTCATCTTAACTTGTAGAAAGTGAGCCGATTTCGTCATCTATTAACCACCACCATATAGAATCAAAACCATTTCTAGTCTTGTGCAACCCAACCACAAATTCCATATTAATCACCTCCCACTTCCAAGTGGAAATCTCTATGTCTTGGGTTAGGCCACCCAACCTTTGATGTTCGACTTTGACTTGTTGACAACTATGGCAACCGGAAATGAATTTTGCAATGTCCCTGTTCATGCCTCCCCACCAATACACATTCCTTAGGTCTCTATACATTTTGGTGTAACCGGGGTGGATAGAATAAGAAGAATTATGGGCCTCATCAAGGATTTTCTCCCTTAAACCATCAATACAAGGCATACACAACCTACCTTGGTACCTAAGGGAACCATCTCTCCCTTGAGAGAAAACCTCTACTGTAGCCTTCAATTCAAGCAAGGAGGAGTGAAGATCTTGTTTTGCTATGACCACATCAACCAATAAAGATTTAGACCCATCATCAACAACAACACCATCACTCCCAACCTCTTCCAACCTAACCCCCAATCCAACCAATCGATGCACTTCCCTAGCCATCTCCTTACCACTACCATCAACATGAGCTAAGATACCCTTAGATACCCGACCAAAAGCGTCCACCACAACATTTGCCTTACTGGGATGGTAATGCACACTCATGTCATAGTCCTTAAGAAGTTTTAGCCACCTTCTTCCCCTCAAGTTGAGATCTTTTTGAGTGAATACATATTGGAGGCTCTTATGATCGGTGAAGACATCAACATGTACCCCATACAAATAATGATGCTATATCATTAATGCAAATACTATGGTGGCTAATTTAAGATCATGGGTAGGGTAAATACTTTCATGCACTTTGAGTTGCCTAGAAGCATAGGCTATGACCTTACCATTTTACATCAACACTCAACCTAAACCAACCCAGGAAGAATCACAATACACCACAAATCCCTCAAGCCCATCCTGTAGTGACAATATAGGAGCGGACACAAGCTTATCTTTCAATGTTTGGAAGCTTCTCTCACATTCGTCAGTCCACTCAAACTTAACCTTCTTTTAAGTTAATTTTGCCATAGGGGAAGCAATGGAGGAGAACCCATTCCCAAACCTTCTATAGTAACCCACAAGACCCATAAAACTCCTAATATCCTATGGGGTCAATGGTCTAGGCCAGTTTCTAATCACATTGGCCTTCTTAGGGTCCACCTTAATACCATCGTCCGATACCACAACACCCAAGAATGCAACTTCCTTCAACCAAAATTCACACTTTTCATATTTAGCATACAATTTCTCCTCCGTCAATCTATGCTACATAACCCTCAAATGACCCATATGCTCCTCCCTACTATGTGAATGAATCAAAGTATTATCAATAAATACCACAACAAATGACATAAAAATAAACTCATAATGCCCATATCTAGTCTGGAAAGGCCATATTGGGAATATCACACTCCCTCACCCTCACTTGATGATACCCGAATAGATGATTAATTTTAGAGAAATAGCTAGCCCCTTGCAATTGGCCAAACAAATCATCAATTCTTGGAAGAGGATATCTATTCTTTACAGTGACCCTATTGAGTTGCCGGTAGTCAATGCACATTCTAAGTGAACCTTCCTTCTTATTTACAAATAACACCGGTGCACCCCAAGGTGATTGCCTAGGTCTAATAAATCCCTTTTCCAACAAATCTTTCAATGTTGCTTAAGCTCGTTGAACTCTGCTGGGGTCATACGGAAGGGAGGAATGGGGATAGGTTGAGTATCGGGAAGGAGATCTATGCCAAAATCTATCTCCCTTTCGGAAGGGACACCGGGAGTGTCATTCGAAAAAACATCAAGAAATTCATTTACAATCAGAACCGTCTCAATGGAAGGGACTTTGGACTCCACATCCATAACCCTCACAAGGTGATACAAACACCCCTTAGAGATCAACTTATGCGTTTTAATGCAAGAGATGAACCTACCCTTTGACACCACATCTTAACTTTCCCACTCAAGTACCGGTTCATTAGAAAATTGAAACTTGAACCTACAGGTTCTACAATAAATAGTAGCATAGTAGGCATGCAACCAATCCATCCCAAGAATGACTTCAATATCTACTATGTATAATTCCAGAAGATCACAAGGCAACAACTTATGCAAAATACAAATAGGACAACTTCTATAAATTTTCTTAGAAATAATAGAGGCACCAATAGGAGTAGACAGTTCATATGACTCATGCAACAACTCGGGGGAAACATGGAATCTTTTAGCAACTAAAGGGGTAATTAAGAAAAGAGTGGCACCGAGATCAATCAAAGCATACACATCAAAGTCAAAGATTTTCAACATACCGGTAACAACATTGGGAACCTCACCAACCCCTTGCCTTCTTTGTAGAGCATAAAATCGATTGTGCCTTGGGGAACCACCTTGAGGACCACCTTGAGGGCCACCTCTATCCAAAGGAATTGCATTTGCACCCTGGCCCTTTCTATGGTTTGTTGGACAATCCACCCTTTTGTGACCAAGCTTCCCATAATCGAAGCATGCATTAGAAAACTCCAAACACGGGCCCCTATGAATCTTCCCACATGTAGGACACACATCAATAAGAGCCACAACACCAACACCTTGAGGCCTAGGGAGGTTATTGGCGAACCCTCTTTTAGTAGCATGATGAGACCCTTGGCCTTGAGGGAAATGGCCACCCCTTTGGAACTTACCCCTAAGACGAGCCCTCTTGGCTTTATGCCCCATTCTCTTACTCAATTTCTCCTCCTCCATTTGCTCGGCATAGGTCATCAAGCGAGACAAGTCCTTGTCACTAATTAGCAAGGCAGACAGGCATTCTTCACTCACCAAGTCGCAGACCCCCATCACAAATTTATCCATCCTAGATCTATGATCGGCCACCAAATGAGGAACATACTTTGAAAGTTGATGAAATTTGAGGGCATACTCCCTCACACTCATAGCACGTTGTTACAAGTTCATAAACTCTACAAACTTTGCTTCCCTAAGCTTAAGAGGGAAAACCCTATTAAGGAAAGCCAATTTGAAGTCCTCCCAAAGTATTACATAACCGTTTCCTTTCTCCACCTTCCATTGTTCTTACCAAATTTGGGCGACCCGCTTGAGTTGGTACACAGCCAAGTCCGCCTTTTCATTTGGCCCAACACCTATTATATTCAAGATCTTATAGACTTCATCAATGAACTCTTGTGGATCTTCATCTACCTTTGACACATAGAACATTGGAGGATTCATCTTCAAGAAGTCTCTTACCCTATCTCCCTGGATAGTAGCATGAGGGGCTTGGGCCCCTTGTTTGACTTGGTTGGCCAGGACATGGGCAAGCATAGTGAGAGTATCCAGGAGCTCACCATTGATAAGTTGTTCCTCAGGAGTTTGGGCCCTTCGTTCTTGAGTGTTTGGTATGATCTAGCGTAGTAAAGAACAATCATTAGGGGGAAAAACTTACCACAACTCTATAGCATGACTTAGAACATAAAGAAGGAAAATATTTCCTAAAATACCTCATAGCCTCCTATTCATAGTCATGACGCGCTTCACAACCATGAATTGGACTCTAATCGACGCGGTGTGTTAGACTCCGAGATCTATCAACCTAGTGTTCTGATACCAAGTTTGTCACGACCGAATCCTAGGGTCTAGATGTGACACGACGAATGGGGAACCCGAAGGAACCCCAAGCAAGCCTCTTAATTTATCATTACACATCGTTGGTCATGGAAGCATATCGAAGACATAAAAGAGCAACAATAGGGGAAAAGGGACTAAGGGAAAAGCTTGCATAATATCATAATCAAGAGACAAGAGTCAAGACTCATATCATAGGTATATAACATGTTCAACAACCACCTCTAATACATAGATAAGAGCAGGGGCCTAGACAAAGCAACTGGGCTCACCCTCATCGTCAAATAGAACATAATGAAGAGTGTGTCAATAAGTAACAAGAGAGCATAGGCGAAGGTCCCCGAAGTGGAGGACTCACTAACTAACTTTGAGTAGCACCAAAACTAGCCACATGGAGGAGGATGATCAACTTGGGCTATGGTTCCTACATGGTGATATCAAGTAGGCAAGAGTATGTGTTAGTATGTTAGAATCTACTAAATATGTAGGATGCAATGCAACAAGAATTAGGCATCATAATCAAAATGCATAACATTAGGCAACATGCTTAAGTAGTTCATGCTCATATAGGATATTATATGTGCAGAAGAGACCAAGTTAGATTTCTAAAGTACAAACCCCTTGGTAGGCTAGTGATGATGCCGCCCTATAACTTAGGTGGCAAAGTACAAACCCCTCACTAGGTTGTTGATGATGTCGCCCCATCACCCGGTGGAGAACTACAAACCCTTCCCTAGATTGATGAGTACAAAACCCTATCTATGTTAGTGATGATGTCGCCCCATCACTAGGTGGAGAAGTTCAAACCCTTCCCTAGGTTGATGAGTACAAACCTCCATCTATGTTATCTGGATCTTAGTCCCCCCCGATTGGGGATGGTCTAATGCAACACTTTATATAGAGTATATCATATACATATCATTTCATCATCATATAGTCAATCATATCATATCTCATGCTTTGGACCTCAACTCCTCAAAAACTACATCCGAACATTTTATCAAACTCTTAGAGGGTGTGTAATGCTAGTATAACACCATGAAATATAGAGGTGAAATCATGCAAGAAAATTCATTATAAAACAATCAATCAATACCTTGCAATATCATCAAGCAATATACATCAAAACCCCTCCTCAAATTTTACAATAGATCAAAGATTTAGAATTCAAAACATAGCAAAACAGTCACAATTTCACATAGCTTTAACATAGTGTGCAGTAAATTCCATAATAATGAAAGCCCATGTGTAAATCCACTTTAAATCATGCAATTTGAGTAAAAGGAGGCTTGAATATCATGAGTGAAAGGAACCCATGAAAGAAACCTACGTACTTTAGCTTGGAGATGAACTTAGTGAAGATTGGAGATGGAGACTTGAAGCTTGAACAAGAACCTTGAAGGAGAACCTTAGCTTGGGATGAGGGTTTGGGAATTGAATTTGGGAGTGAAAATATGGCTAAGTTTGAGTGAGTATTGGGAAGTGTTTTTGGGTAATATGAGGGTGAAATTTAGCTAATTGTCGATAAAAACATGTTCAAAAACATGTAGGTCCAAGACTTAGAAGTCTTGGAACGAGTTGAAAAACACAGGACACTTTTTGTACTGTGGCGCGTCGCGAGGGGGTCACGGATTCGTCTTTGGAATTCGCACCTTGAAAAATTATAATTTCTAATCTTTCTCTCTTAAATCGGGGTAAAACCCTTTCCCCCTAATTTTGACGTCTAAACAAGAATATGAAGTCATATTTTCAAAATAGCGAATGGATTTTTAGATATATGGAATTCAAAATTCTGGGCATTCCGAGGCACATTTTTGGGCACTTTTTGGGGTCGTTTCAAGCTCATCATTAGTAGGTTCTCCTTAGGTGTTTGGGCCCTTCTTCCTCGAGTATTAGGCATGATCTAGAATGGCAAATAAAAATCATTAGGGGAGGGGGGACTTACCACAACTCTATCGCACGACTTAGAACATGAAGAAGGGAAACAATTTCCTAAAACGTCTTATAGCCTCCTATTCATAGTCATGGCATGCTTCACAACCATGAATAGAACTCTAAATCAACGTGGTGTGTTGGACGCCAAGGATCTATTAACCTAGTGCTCTGATACCAAGTTTGTCACAACCCAAGCATGGGGCCTAGACATGATACGACGAATGAGGAAGCCGAAGGAACCCCAAAAAAGCCTCTTAACTTATCATTGCACATCATTGGTCGCAGAAGCATACAAAAGACATAAGGCATAAGAATAGGGAAAAGGGTCTAAAGGGAAATCTTGCATAAAATCATAAACAATAGACAAAGAGTCAAGCTCATATCATGGATACATAACATGTCAACAAACACCTCTAATACATAGATAAGAGTTGGGGCCAAATGCAACTGGGCTCACCCTCATAGTCAAAATAGAACATAAAGAAGAATGTATCAGTACATAATACGAACAACATACACTAAGTTCCCTGAAGTGGAAGACTCACCAACTAGCTTGAGTAGTATCGAACTAGCCACGTGGAGGAGAGGATGATCAACTTGGGCACCAGTTCCTACACGGTGAAATCATGTAGGCAGGAGTATGCGTTAGTATATTTGAATGTACTAAGTATGTAGGATACCATGCAACAAGAGATAGCTATCATAATCAAAATGCATACAATAGGCAATAGGCATAATATATCAATATGGCATGTAAGATCAATGCATAAGGAAAACATGCTTAAGTAACTCATGCTCATATAGGATATTATATGTGTAGAAGAGACCAAGCTAGATTTCCAAAGTACAAACCCCTTGGTTGGTTAGGGATGATTTGACACATCACCCTAGTGTATGAGGTACAAACCCATCATTTAGGTTAGTGATGATCGCACCCATCACCTTGGTGTGTGAGCTACTAACCCCTCATCTAGTTTAGTGATGAACGCACCCGTCACCCTAGTGTGTGAGGTATAAACCCCTCATCTAGGTTAGTGGCAATCTCACCTACCACCCTGGTGTTTGAGATATTAACCCCTCAACTAGGTTACCCGTATCGGGCATAGTGTAATGCAACCCTTTTTATAGATTATATCATATAAATAATCTCATTTCATCATCATATCACATCTTATGCTTTTAACCTTCAACTCCTCAAGAAACCACATCTGGACATTTTATCAAACACTTACCGGACATTTTATCAAACACTTAGAGGGTGTGTAATGCTAGTATAAAACCATGAAATATAGAGATGAAATCATGCAAGAAAATCCATTATAAAACTACGAATCAACACCTTGCAACACCCTCAAGTAACATACATCAAAACCCTTCCTCAAATCTTACAATAGATTAAAGATTTATAGCTCAAAACATAGCAAAACAGTCACAATTTCACATAGCTTTAATATGCAGTGAATTTCATAATAAGCAAGACCCATTTGTAAATCAATTTTTAATCTAGCAATTTTAGTAAAAGGAGGCTTGGGTATCATGGGTGAGAGGAAACCATGAAACAAACTTACATACTATAGACTTTAAGTTACTTGAAATTGAGTTGAGAAAGAATGAAAGCTTGGAAGTGGGTCTTGGAATACAAAGTTGTTCTTTGGTTTCATTGAAATTGGTATTGGGGTCTTGGTGGAGGCTATTGAGAGAATTGAGAGTGTATTTGAGATGAGAGTGATGAGTTTGATCCTTTCGAATAGTGTTTAGGTCTTTAGGAAGGTTAAGATAGATTGGAAGTCTAAAAAGGATATTAGAGTAATTAAAATTTACAAAGACGTCATTAGTGAACGGATGGAAAAATTGGCAAAGTGTCATCTCACTGGAGACTTGACTGGTTGTGTGGCACTCCATGGGTCATGTGGAGTGCCCATGTGAAGTGCCTTAGAAAACAATGGAAATTGGGAAAACTTGGAAAAATTGACATCCAGCCACTTTCGCAGACCACCTCACAGGCCATGTGATGCTTCACGGTCCATTTGATGGTAAGTTACATCACACTTGGTTGCCAAAATGAGGCTAGGCCACCTAAATCCCAAGCCACATGAGTCATCCCCCTTCAAACGGGCCGTCGAGGGTGCTCATGGTACCACCCTTAGCCACATTTTTCCCATGCCCAACAAGCCTCCTTGACACACCTTGTGATCCCTCCACACTGTCTGTGGCAAGAAATATGGACCATTCCACTAGCCGTGTCACCTTTCTTATGCCAACGATGGCCCTTTTCAATGCCAAGTGACCCATGCGGCCCGTCCAAGGGTATACTGGCTGTCAAACTACTGGTGTGACAACACTGCACGGGAGGGCCTTACGAAAACGATCGTAACAACATCACCCGTCCTCGGAATAAGGTGAAACCAAGTGCGTTGTGAAGCTAACTCAAAGAGATTTCATTTAACATGTTGTGGGCCACCTATTTCCAAATGTGCTAAAAGGTTTTCTAACGTTGACCCTTGCATGAACCATCATCTAAAACTCAATTTTTAGGGAAGTCTTGAACTCATTTAGGTTCTAGGAATCTCCAATGAACCTAATACACCCTCAACCAAGAAAAAAGAGCCTTGAAACAAAGACATAAAAGAGCATAAAGTTACGGGGTGTCACACATTTAGTACCATCACACTATCATTGCTGACATCACTCAATATCATTCCCAACCTAGCAAAACTATGGACTTCCTTTGCCAACTCCCTTTTTCCACCATCTTCAAGGTGATACACACTACACATCAACTACCACATTTACCTTACCAAACTGATACTTCACACTCATGTCATAATCATTGAGAAGTTTTGACCACCTCAGTTGCCTTAGGTTAAGGTCCCTTTGAGTGAACAAATATTGGAGACTCTTATGATCGGTGAATACATCAACATGAACCCTATACAAGTAATGATGTTATATTTTTAATCAAAATACCACAGCCGCTAACTCAAGATCATGTGTTGGTGTAATGACCTGGTTGGTCATTTTTGTCCTTATCTGTAAATATTACTATTTTACCCTTTCATAAGTTGCGTTCGGCCTATTTTGAATGATTTGAATGGTTGGAACTGAAATACTGAGTTTTAAAAGTTGAAATATGAATTTTGGCCTTTTTAGAAACATAAGTTGTTGAAAAAGTGAGTTTTTGTACCATTCTGAGTTTTGAGTGTCGGATAGGAGATCCATTGATTCAATTTGCTCTAAAACATCGAAACAGAACTATAAGAAGTTGCAAAACTGAATTTAGAGTCAAAATGAGTTTTAGGTCCAAAGTCATATTTTTAGTCATTTTGAAAATCAAAGTTTGACTTTGGTCAACATTTGGGGTTCAGAAGCTTGGATCGAAATTTCAAGAATTCCACTAGTTTCAAATGGTGAAACTAACAGTGAAAATAGTCTTGGAATAATTTTTGGAGTTGCCGATAATACAAGAAAAAAGGATTTTAATGACCATTTCTTAACGAAGGGAAATGAATCTGGTTGTTATAAATATAGTTATAGTGATCAAATATTTTTTTCAGTCGTTATAAATACACTTATAGTGATCAAATTTTTTCTCGATCATTATAACTACACTTATAGTGATCAAATTTTTTACCGATCGTTATAAATATACTTACAGTGATAATTATTTTTCCAGGTATTATAAATATACTTATAGTGACAAATTGTCTATACGATCGTTAAAAACAAATTTTAATCCAACATTAATTAGGGGATAAATTTTATCATTAAAAAACATAACATCCCGTAATTAAAACATATTAGTTAGTATAAAAATATGTTTTAATTACTATGAGTGCAAAGAGATCAAACCAAATCATGTTATAAGTATAAGAAGTGTCGTTTTGTTAATCATTTCATCATTCTGATAAGAATTTTCCATCATTTACAATTTTTCATATTTCATAAAAAAAGTTTAATAGAAAGAAAAAATATTAATGTATTATTTTCTAATAACTCTATCTATTATTCATATTATAGTCAATTATATAAATTTTTCAAATATTATAAAAGCATTTAGTTGGAATCTTTTCAGCACAATTTTTGTTAACTTAACTATTTTCCTGATATAGTTTCTATATATGTTTTTATTTTGAGAGAGAATTTATTCATCTTTACTTGACCTTTTTACAGATGCAAGATGAAGTAGGTCAAAACAAAAAATTGCATGAAACAGAAAATTAAAAATAGAAGTAATAATATTAAATATGTAATTATGAGCTTATCAGATTAATAAAGGTAGAAAAGTTATACAAAGAGTAATTTCTAAAGAGTATAGATGTTTCTCCACTTGCAAATTACTTCGATCAATAGATTTAAGAATCAGTATTCTGTAATAATGTTTCTTCTAATAAAACAAAACATATTGGGTTAATTTTTTTTCATTATTGGTTGTTAAACTAACAGGTATATACCAAGAAAAATCATTCAGTTGAGTTAGAAAAGTATAAAGTAAAATTTTACAAATGGAAAAGTTAAAAAGATTGACATGACATATAATCAACAACTAGTTAATTAAGAAATCATGATTTTTTTATTTTTAAAATTTAAGATGATATAATTTATTTGTATCTCATAATAATTTTAATGATATTAAATTATTTATATTAGATGAATACCATTAGTATAAAAAGTGAAACTAAAAGAAGTTTTGGGGGGGGGGGGTATCCATGAAACACTGTGGAAAAAAGTCAATAATTTAAGGTACAAAATACAAAACAAACAACTTGATGTCTAGACCTAGAAAGCCCTATTTTCTTTTTATTTGTTGTGAGAATAGAAACAAATTTTATATTTCATGGTGGTTAATCTTTGATTTTACGAAAAAGACTAGTTACTAGGAGTGTTATTAATAACCTTACATGAAGTTTTTATACTTTTGGCATGGATGAATGTCTTAGGGAATAGTCATGTGAAAATAATTATGATAGTAAGAAGAATGTGATACGAAAGTGCTTGCTTCCTTGTAAAAGAGTCTAGGGGTCTGTCCTTACTTGGTGAATGATCTTGTGCTTTGTTGCGTACTTTATTAGTCGTTATCATATGAAGATCATGTGGGACTGAAATGATGGATTTAGGGGTGTCACCATTTTACTTTCAAATATGTGATGATGATGATACCTATGATAGAATTTAGAAGAATGTTTAGATTTGTCGCGGTGTCGTCCATGCCTTTGTGTTGTAAACTTCTGTGCTTGCTTGAGTTTTTGCTGGTCTTAATGGAAAAGTTGTAGACAATCTAGATGCTTTTTGTTTTCTGCTATGAAGACTCACCAAGAGTCGTAGTGACCCCTCGTAGAAGGCAACATTCATTTAGGGTGCCTTATCATTTTCCATGCGAGAAATACCTACGACTCGTAGCACCTCGTACTGATGACCTTGTGGCCTTGATCTAAATTCTCTACCTGACTCTGAAATGAACTACGAGCTGAGACAACAACCTGTAGGCCACCCTACGAGTCATATCTATGCCTCAAAGCTTATTCCTTTATATTTTATGGGTTAGTTCAACAATGTTGATGTATGACTCATAGGTTACCCTATAAGATGAATCTGTACATTGTATCTGCAGCCTTGCCCCTGGTTCAGGTTGTTTTTACTTTTGTAATTGTAATGTTTTTGTGTAGCTGTTTCATGTGATACTTGTTAGTTGGAATACAACATCTTGGTGCTCATGCTTTAACATGCTTGCAGAGAAAATGTCTTCAAGAGGACAATAGAGTGCTGCTTTTGTTTCAGGTCATCACCTAATAGATGAATCCTCCGAGGAGGAGCAATAAACTGAGGAGATGCACGTGCACCCTGACCCAGTGGTGAACGTGCCCTTAACACGAGAAGAATAAACCAGAGTATCGACGGAAGTGGACAGCCCCTCCCAATCTTATGAGGAGGGTGAACAAACTGAGTCAAATGATGATGACTCCACCTCGAATGTGGATTCCTTTGAGGTGTCTCAAGATCATCCAGAAGAGACTGTTCCTCCATAGCTTGATGATTCAGCATACACTGTCACCTCCACGGACCCTCAAAACATAAGGTGGTATGTTCCGGGCATGAAAGAAATCTATGGTAAGGTACTGGAACTTAAGGGGTCAAGGGAGGCTAGTGCGAAGATATCACGAGGAGACAAGGTTGAAAAACTAAGGGTCAAAAGGCTTGCCAGGTTTGGAAGTTGACATTGGCTGCCATGGATTAGGATGGTTATCACAAATGCTGGGGAAGTACGCTCCTTACTTCGTCCAGGAATTCTATGTTTTGTATTATGCTACTGTACGTAGCAACCTTTTGAGGCTCATGAAGCCTATTGATGCACCAAGGTTGAGTGAAGTCATTGTTAGGGGCGAGATAGTCAACATCTCACCAGAGACTATTCGAAGGGTGCTATTTGAGATGAATTACAAAGCCCCACACTCCACAATAGAATATGACCATAGCATGGCAGACATGAGGAAAGCAATTAATCAGAATGATGCTGGTTGAAAATGGAATTATTAAGGTGGATAGCAGGCTAAGTTTGCGAGGATGGTGTCGAGCCGATATGGGTTACAGACCATACCAAACATATTCTAAAGGCCCATCTCTCATTTAGGGCAAAGTTTTGGTGTTCATATCCAGATGCGCATTAGGCCCACATTCATGGATAATGTGATCACATCAGAGAGGGTCGTGTTGTTGGCGAGCATATTTTGTAGGGTGTAAAATCGATTGGGCTCGAGTTCTGGTAGAACAGATTCATGAGTCAGCAGTCCCTACGTATCAGGCATTACCATTCACCATTTTTATTCATAGACTATGGAAGGAGGCGGGTGTAATGGTGTCTCTTCACTTGGACACTCAATAGAGGCTTTGTGTACAATGGAGCCTAATCAAGGCCGATGAAAACATAATGGCCCTACAGAGAGCTGCCCCACCTTCTATCCGAGCCATAGGTTCTAG
Source organism: Solanum medicagineum (assembly GCA_026153255.1). Taxonomy (NCBI): domain Eukaryota; kingdom Viridiplantae; phylum Streptophyta; class Magnoliopsida; order Solanales; family Solanaceae; genus Solanum; species Solanum medicagineum. Next base: position 16,036 of record JAPFFP010013078.1, read on the forward strand.
GTTCATCTTCAACTCCTACGTGTACTACTTCAGCTACTACAAAGCCCACACCAGCACCCAAAATCGAGTCTACACCATCCACTAGCAACCCACACCAATAATAACTACATTTTTGGTTCACCCTCTTTTCCTTGCTATTGCTTTTTAGGCTTTATTATACAGGGTAGCTGTAGCAGAGGGCAGGCTGCAAGAGTTATCAGCACGGGTTCGGCCATTGATTGATTAGTCTGTTCAGGACGCTGAGGAGAATATGAGGGCATTTGCCCATGATTTAGTTGACGATAGAGTCCAAGTGGTTGATGCACATGTCGATATGTTCGAGGATAGAGTCCAGAAGAGGCTTGAGGGTGCTAGGCTTGTCAACACGAGTGTGGTGACTGATGAGTTAGCCAGGTTCAAGGCTGACTTGTTACAGCAGTTGGCAGCCATGTTCTAGCCCTAGAGGTAGCACTAGTAGTTGATGAAGCATTAGATTGGCTCACCGACCATTCGGACACCCGCGGGAAAAGGCCCCTTGAGCATGTTGATATGAAGCCGACCCTGAAGAGGTCGAGACCTAAGGAGGAGAAAGCCCATACCCGAGGAGGTGGTGCAGGAGTCAGTTATGTTGGCGGTTGTTCAGAGAGAGAGAGCATAACACACCCCACCTGGAGAGGGTACTTCAGTAGAGGAGGAGAGGCAGACTCAGGACCTCGCAGACCAACCCAAGATTGGTGCATAAGCACCATAATGTTTGACCACTTTTGACTCCAACTCTTACTTTTCTTTGTGGATACTCTGTCATTTTCGTAGACAATATTGTTTTTATTTTGGTTTCTGTGGATTGTCTTGTTGGATAATGTTTTTATGTTGGTTTTGGATATTAGTTTTGTTAACTGTTAGTTTTGAATGTATATATATATGTATGTTATGTTTTGGTATGTTCGTCTTTTCTTTGTGTTGTTACTTTGAGGACAAAGTATCCTAGTTTTG
>JAPFFP010013116.1:0-17003 GCA_026153255.1 Solanum medicagineum
CTTGATTGGCCACAACTTGGGCAAGCATAATGAGACCATCCCGGAGCTCACTATTGGTAGGTTGCTCCTTGGGAGTTTGGGCCCTTCTTCCTCGAGTGTCAGGCATGATCTAGCATATCAAAGAACAATTGTTAGGGGAGGAAAATTAACTCAAATCTATAGTATGACTTAGAAGATAAAGAAAAGAAACATTTCCTAAAGCGTCTCACAGCCTCCTATTCAAAGTCATGGCGTGCTTCACAACCATGAATAGGACTCTAATCGATGTGGTATGTTAGACTCCGAGGATCTATCAGCCTAGTGCTCTGCTACCAAGTTTTTCAAGACCAAAGCCTACGACCTAGACGTGACACGGCGAATAGGGAACCCGAAGGAACCCCAATCAAGCCTCTTAACTTGTCATTACACATCCTTGGTCGCGAAAACATATAAAAGGCATAAAGTAAGCAAAAGGAGTAGGGGATAAGGTCTAGCTTGTCAAAACATCAACATCAAGGACAAAGAGTCATAGCTCATATCATAAACACATAAATCGTCCAATAAATACAACTAAATACATAGATATAGCGGGGGCCAAGACAAAGCTACCATAGAGCGGGGCTAAAACAAAGCTACCGGGCTCACCCTCATAGTCAATAGAACATAAGATAGTGTCTCAATATATGGAAAATAGCAACATAGAATAAGGTCACCTAAATGGAGGACTCATCAACAAACATGGAATAGCACCGGATAGCCATGTGGAGGAGGAGGATGATTAGTTTAGGCATCGGTTCCTACATGGTGATATCATGTAGGCAAGAGCATGCATTAGTACATTTGAATGTACTAAGTATGTAGGATGCAATACAACAAGAATTAGGTATCATAGTCAAAATACACGATATTAAGCAATAGACATAATATACAATATGCCATATATGATCAGTGCTTAAGTAAAACATGCTTAAGTAACTCATGCTTGTATAGGATATCATATGTGAAGAAGAGATCAAGCTAGATTTCCAAATGTACAACCCTTTGGTAGGTTAGTGACGATGCTGCCCCATAATTTAGGTGGATGAGAACTAACCCTCATCTAGGTTTGTGATAACCTTTACATGGGATTCATTATATGGTCTAATGCAACACTTCATATAGGAATAATCATACTTATAAGCTAATTTCACCATCATAACATCATTCGTGTCATATCTCATGCTTAGGACCTTCAATTCCTCAAAAAACCATAACCGGACATTTTTTCAGACAGTTTGGAGGTGTGAGTGGGGGTAAAAGACCATGCAATCTAGAAATGAAATCATGCAAGAAAATATATTGGAAAACCATCAATTAACACCTTGCAATACCTCCAATACATTCACATCAAAAACCCTCGTCTAAGCTTACAATAGTTCCAAGTTATATAGCTTACAACATAGAAAAATAGCCACAACTTTACATAGCTTTAACATAGTTCATAAACATGTTCATACTAGTAAACCCATTTGTAAACTCAACTTTAAATCATGCAATTTAGTAAAAAGAAGCTTGGGTATCATGGGTGAATGGAACCCATGAAAGAAACCCACATACCTTAGGTCTAGAGTTGCTTGTAATTGAGATTTGGAAGAGTGGAGGCTTGGAAATGATCTTTGAATCCAATCTTGTCCTTAGGTTTCCTTGAAAGTAAATTGGGGCTTGATGGAGGCTTTTGAGAGAATTGAGAGTGCATTTGAGATGAGAATAATGGGTTTGATCCTTTTGAAATATTTTTTAGGTCTTTTAGACTGGTTAAGATAGCATTGGAATAGTAAAAAGGGCATTACAGTAATTAAAATTTATGGAGACACCATAAGTGAACGGATGGAAAAATTGGAAATGTATCCTCTCACTAGAGACTTCACTAGTCATGTGGCACTCTACGGCTTGTGTGGATTGTCTGTGTAAAGTGCCTTAGTGAAAAAAATGGAAGTTGGGAAACTTGGAAAAATTGACATCGCGTCACTTTGATGGACCGCTTCATGGACCGTTTTGCGTTACACGGACCGTGTACTGGTCTGTCCCACCTCACTTAGACATATATATGTTGAAGGGGACCACATGTCCAAGTGCCACGGGTCATGCCACTCCACACGGCCTGTCAACAGTGCCTGTGGCACCACGCTTAGCCACATTTTCCCCAATTTTCAACAAGCTCCCTTTGGCACACCATGTGGCCATCCCCATGGTCATTGGTGAGCCACACGTCCTGTACCACTGGCTGAACCACTTTCCTTAGTGCCAAAAATGACCTTGTCCAACCTTAGCTTCCCCAAACAACCCGTCAAAGGCCACACTGGCCGTCAAACAGTCTGTGTAATAACACTACACAGGAGGGCCTCACAAAAACAATCATAACTCCTTCATCTGACCTTGGAATAAGGTGAAACCAAGTGCATTACGAAGACAACACAAAGGGACTTCTTTTGACATGTTGTGGGCCACTAAGTTTTGAATGTTCTAAGAGTTATGCTAGTTTAAAGTTGACCTTGAATGAAACAACACCCAAAACTCAACTTGGAGGTAAGTCTTGAACTCGTCTAGGTACTAGGAGTCTCCCATGAATCTAGTACATCCCCAACCTAGGCAAATGAGGATTGAAACATAGATATACAAGAGCAAAAACTATGGGGTGTCACAGATTGAATACTGTTAATTTAATCTCTTTTCCTATTTATTATTACTTTGGTCCAGTTAGTAACACTAAGTGGGTTTTAATGTTGGCCACCACTAGAAAGCATTCAAAATGAAGAAAATTAATTAATAAATTGATGTGTTGTCAAAATACATCACGTTTGATGCTTAAAACTTTGAATTTTGAGTGTTATCAATATGTTGTTAGTTGATTTTATGTGTTTTTGTGTTATGTTTGCAGGATTACAGGGTTGGCTTTGATTTTAGGAAGAAATACAGAAGTTGCTGAAATTTGATGCAGTTCGAGACCCTTTATGGACGATAGACAATTCTATGGTTTGTGGAATTGTTTCGTGGACAATTCAACTGAGGTGCTGATTTTATAAAGTTGGTTCTACAAATTAAACATGCAGATTGGTCATGGAATGATTTACAAGTCGTAGACCATGATTTGTGCCCTGAGGATAAGAGATTGAGACTTTCTGAAAATTCATTAGACGAAACACCTTTAAAGTCATAAACCACTTTAAAAGTCATAGTGGGGTGTCGTAGACTTGAAGTCCAATTTTTCAGTAACTTTGTATGAGAGCTCGTTAATGGGCAGTGGAATGCAATATGTCCCATAAACTCCTTTTTTGAGGCATGTCGACCAGTTATCCTATTATATTTACGACTTATATTTTACTTATTATAAATAGGTTTTTAGGTTATTTTCCATATGTTCTTGCATAATACTCAGAGAACTCAGTAGTTAGAGAGAGAAATAGTAGGGTTACATTGGAGAGTATTGAGAACACTTGTATTTTAATTTCATATTTAACCTTGTGATTCTCTTTCAAAGTTAGATTTCTTGTTTTTAATTCGATTGTGTAAGGGCTTAATTATGTCTTCCAATTCATGACTCTTGCACCTACATAAAGCATGAGTATCCAAATCCACAACTAGGGTTTTGGGAACGTTGAAGAACTAACAGGGTAAAACTGAATAGTTCATAATTCTTGGAAAGTATGCATGCATGTATTAATTAATTCTTTTTGTTTTGCATGTTTTCCGATAGTGGTCAATATTAGAACCCGCCTAGTGTTGCTGATGGACTAAGGTAGTAATTAATAGGAAGAGAGATTAATTAATAGGTATCAATTGATGTGTTCTCATCTAATAAACCAAACTAGGAGAAAGTGGAGGTTGTACTGTGTCTAATAGGTAAGGTTAGTAATGCTCACTATGCATATGAGCCAAGTCGCATAGTGAAATTCACCTCTCACACCGAAGGGCTTGGTGAACTTAACATACCGTCCTGCATGCTACGCACTACAAAAGAATTAGGTTATCTAGTGATACCGAGTTATGAAACCATGGGGAACACAATACCCAAGTTTCTCTTCATATTGATTTCTCTCTTGTGTTTGTTAGTTTTATTTTTTGTTCATTATTGCGAACCCCCCTCCCCTGGGAAGTAAGTCGGTGAACTACTCAAATTGCACTCACTGGATTTTCTTGAGTTTACGTATTCCTTTTGGGTTCAACCGTCAGCTTGGTTAGGTTCTATTTCATGACAAAGACCACTTTATCCTCAAAAAGAAGGTGTAAATTGGGCAACATCATACATGCATGCACTCTTTTCAAGAATTACGAATTATTCGATTTTACCTTGTTAGGTATTCATGGCTCTCACAACCCTAGTTTTCAATTTAGTTGCTCATGATTAGTGTAAAAGCAAGACTTATGAATTTGAATAACATAATAGAGTGCTTACATAATAAAATCAAGAAAAAAAATCCAACTCTTCAATCAAAATCACAAGATTGAAATTAGAAGATGAAATTAAAGTTTACAAGTGTTTCTCAAACTCTCCAATATTTCTTTTGTCTCTCTCTACTACTTCTTTAATAAAAATAATCTAAAAACTTATTTATAGTGTTTAAAATACAAATCTAAAACAAATTAAGACAACTGGGTCGGTAAGCTCTACGAGGTGCTCTACGTGTCATATAACAGTTTACATCTCATAGTCGAGCTTTCGGTGAACTATTGCTTCGATCCTAGACTTGGCTTCTACAACGTCCCTCTAGGCCCGTAATTGGGTATACGGCCTGTAAAGGGTTTCGTGTGATAAAATTTTAGAAAGTCCTCCTCTTCTGATCCTCAGGTTTTGAGGCTTAATGTATGGCTCGTAAAGTCTTTACGACTCATCTGTATGTTCGTAGAACTCAACTTTAGAAATGTACCCTTCACTGGAATTGCACATGAAACCTCCCTTACAGCTCGTTGAATGCTCTACATCCTGTGAAGGGTCTCGTGGATCTTCAAATTCAGAAACAACTGTACATTTTTCCCAAACATTATCCCAACCCTAAAATCCTGTAAAACAAACATAAAAACACATCAAACCTACTAATATCGCATTGAGTACACACAAATTTCCAACTATTAAGCATCACAAGTGTTGTATTTTGATAGCACACGACACCCTCAGCTTAAAATTGTTGCTCATCCTCAAGCGACGGACTAAATCTATATAAGCAGCACAGTATCACACAAATCTCAATCTAGTGGCCTATATCTCATCAAACATAAGCACACATACCCACACCACTTTTCAAAACACAATCAGATAACTATCCAGCAAACTAACACAGATCAATGCATGCGACAATGAAACTATGACAAACAAGTTAACCATCAACAAGACACAATCACTAAATAAGTCTAATGTTAACAGTGCAATTCCTCATGGAAGAAGTCCCATATCTCACTCCTAGTGATGTTTTAATGTCTAACATTAGGATTATACAAAATTAGTCACTCTCTTAAATGACGTTAATGTATCATGCTTAATACCATGTGCTCGCCCCTATACTCATGACTAGGACCTATTACTACTTGGATTAGGATCACTTTAGAACTTTATAGGCTTGTAAAGTAGGCTCAAGGGGCTTCGGTAGGATGCTTTGGGAAAATAGTGACTAAATGCCCTCCTTGCCACTACTGTTTTCTACACTTTTGCCCTATCAACACTGCTACTTTTCATTCCATTCTCCCTTTCTCCTATTTTATGATTTTTTGGGTGTGTTCTTTTCATTTTTTAGTTTTTTTGCCTTGTTTTTACACTTCATTTGTTTTGTAGTTCATAACTAAGGCATCACTCGTTTTTTCTTGCACCAAATATGTGTTTTTTCTCCTTTTCCATTTATCACTAACTTTTCCCCTCACTTTGTGTTTTACTCTTACACCAGCCATGTCATGACCTAAGCCTAGGCCTAGACATGACATGGAGAATGGGAACTTGAAGGGACCCAAACAAGCCTCTTAGCATATCAATCATACATCCTTGGTCATGGAAGCAAAATAAAGGACAACAAAAGATAATAAAAGGGGAAACCGGGACTGAGAGAAGTCTTTGATATCATAAAAACATAGTGAGCCAAGCTTATAACATAAATACATAATAATATTCCAACAACACCGCTAAACTTCAAACAGAGCAGGGGTGAAGACTCTTTCCAAGCTCACTCTCACAATGTCAAATTTTCAATATAAAGAATTCTTAGAGACAGCAAGAGAAAGTAGATAGTGTCCTCGAACATGAGAACTCACCAAGCTTATCTTTGAATAATCTCACTAGCCACATGGAGTATGATCAAGAGGAGCTTCGTTCCCTACATGATGATATCATGTAGGCATATAGTAGTTAGTACGTTTGAATGTACAAAGTATGTAGGATGCAATGCTACAAACATAAGCCAATATAGTCAAAATGCGTAGTAATAGGCAATAGATAGGCATAATCCCAATATGACATGCATGATCAATGCTTGAAGAAAAACTTGCTTATAAATCATTCAACTAGCAAAGAGCATAATACATGTGTTGGAAGAAACCTCAACTGACATATAATAAGACCAAGTGTGGAACAACTTGGAATCCCAATGATTGCCCCCCATCGGTAATGACGTGGTCTACTTGCCAAGGTAAATCATACTTCACCTTATGAGAGCCTTGCCCATTTCGGTGAAGTAACCTTTCTTACAAGAATCCGTCCCATTTTTAAAAGGATTTCATGAGAAACTTTGCCTTTTGGCAGCCCGTGCCATTTCGGGAAGAATTTCAAGAGAGAGTGCACTAAATTGATCCACTAGTATAGCAAGGGTATAACATAATCCTATGTTGGCACTTAGTTTGAGAAAAGGAATATGAACCCATGAAGATAATCCATGCCACATCAAATCCATTGGTGCTAAGTCTAATTTGATGGAATAGTTGAAATAATGATAACTTTAGTAACTTGAAATAAACATGGAAACATGACATGATTAGCTCTTAAACATACTTGATCTCTAACAGTGAGCCTAACTTGAAACATGAGAATATATCATATCCTACATGAACCATTGCTTTAACATGAATGGTTCACAAGAGGTAAAATCATAAAAATAGGGCTTAGCGTCATACTTGCATAATCATAGATAATTTCATGAATTAATAACATACTTGATAGCCCATATTCATTATGAAGTCACTTGACTTGTAAAACATGTACATATCTTGAGAATTCTTAACTTGGCATTTTATCAAACACTGGGTGGGTAGGTAATTCTTGTTCAAAATCATGCAATTGAAGAGTGAAATCATATGAGAAAACTCAATGCAAATCACCCACCAACATATTGTAAAAAACTCATGTATGATGCCTTAAAATCCATCATCAAATCTCATAATAGATCATAGTTTCATAGCTCAGAACATACATAGTCTCAATAGACAAAACCAACTCATAGTATAAGCTTGAGATAGATATACAAGCATATTTAATCAACATTTCGTAAAACCCCAACATATTTCTTGCTCATATTTCATAATAATAGATACCCACAAGTAATATCACTTGAAATCATGCAATTTTCATAGAAAAGGAGATTAGGCTCCATGGGTGAAAGAACCCAATGGATGAAACCCACATACCTAAATTTTGGGATTCCTTCATTTAGACTTAAAGGAGACTTCAAGATTTAATGTAGTTCTTGAGGTCTGGAATTATTGACACACTTTAATTTGGATGAAATTTTTGGTTGTCTTGGAGAGGGTTTTGAGAGAGTTTTGAGTGACATAGAGTTGAAAAATGGCTAAGTGTAAATGTTTTTACACATAGCTGGGCATGAGACTATGACCCCAAGGCCCTTGAGCCAAAATGAAAAACCTCGAAAAACCATACACTGGTCCGCGTCAAGTTTGCTATGCAGACCCATCACGTAGGCAACTCCATCATTGATCCACACCCCAAGCGTGTCACAGCCAGGGTGCGGATGGCTACTGGAAATCAATTTTTTGTGAAAATTATTTTTCACTATGGGTAAACTAAAATCAGGGTTATACTCATTTTCCACTCAATTTTGTCCCCCGATCAAGAATATGAAGTCAAACTTTTGATATCATGCACAAATCTTGAGATATATGAAAGTTACGATTATGGGCATTTTTGAAGCACATTTTTAGGGTGTTTCAGTATCTCCACCTTGGGAATATTCATCCCCGAATGTTAAAGAAACATTCATAAGAGAAGTAGTGATGAAGATTTTAGCCCGACATGAATGCAACAAATACATTTAAACGTTATTTTCACGTATCTCAACATGAATGCCAAAACCACCATAAACATGAATGCATGCAAAGTGACATGAGGCCTGAAACGTAAGACTTGAAATCATAAATTGTAACAACCCATCTTGAGATGAGATGTCCCACATCAGCAACACACAGGAGAGATGTTGGGTATATAAGTAAAGGGCTAGTCTATTTACTATGAGGTGCCTTTTGGGGTGAACCCAAAAGGGACAAATTCGTGATGGGCTATGCCCAAGAGTAGGCAATACTTCACAGTATTGGGCCAAGTCGTTACAGATGGTATTAGAGCCACTCCTGTGTCAGCCTTGTCGATGTGGGGCTAGAGTTCAACTGACTTTAGGCAAATCCAGATGTAGTAGGACAAACCTCAGTGCTGAGTCTAGGAAAATCACATGCGGTGGGGCAAACCTTAGTGAGGACACTGAGTCCATAGAGGGGGTGTATGCAATAACCCATCTTGAGATGATATGTCCCACATTGGCAAAACACAGGAGAGATGCTGGGTATATAGGTATAGGGATGGTCTATATATTGTGAGGGGCCTTTTGGGGTGAACCGAAAGGGACAAATCCATAATGGATAGGCCCAAGAGCGAACAATACTTCACAGTGTTAAGCTAGGTCATTACAAAGACCCCCATCATGAACTTATTTATCCTAAATCTAGGATCGACCACCAAATGAGGAACATACTTTGAGTATTGGTTGAACTTGAGGGCATACTCCCTCACACTCATAACATCTTGTTTCAAGTTCATAAAATGCACCAATTTATCCTCCCTAAGCTCAAGAGGGAAGAACCAATTAAGAAAAACCAATTTGAACTCCGCCCAAAGCACCATATTACCATTTCCCTTCTCCCCCTTCCATTGATCATACCATATTTGGGCTACCCCCTTGAGTTGGTATACCACCAACTTCGCCTTTTCATTCAGCCTAAAACCCATGATATTCAAGATCTTGTAGACCTCATTAATGAACTCTTGTGGATCTTCATCCACCTCTCACCCATAGAACACTAGAGGATTCATCCTCATGAAGTCTCTTACCCTCGCTCCAAGGGTAGTCACATGATGGGCTTGGGCCCCTTGGTTGACTTGGTTGGCCACAACTTGGGCAAGCACAGTGAGAGCATCCCGGAGCTCACCATTGGTAGGTTGCTTATCAGGAGTTTGGGCCCTTTTTCATCAAGTGTTAGGCATGATCTAGCATAGCAAAGAACAATCGTTAGGGGAAAACTTATCACAACTCTAAAACATGACTTAGGACATGAAGAAGAGAAAACATTTCCTAAACCATCTTATAGACTCCCATTCTTTGTCATTGAGCGATTCACAACCATGATAGGATTCTAATCGACATAGTGTGTTGGAATCTGAGGTTATATCAACCTAGTGCTCTGATACCAAGTTCATCACGATCCAAGCCTAGGACATAGACGTGACACAGCGAATGGGGAACCCGAAGGAGCCCCAAACAATCCTCTTAACTTAGCATTACACATCATTGGTCGTGGAAGCATATAAAAGACATAAAGAGTAAGAATAATTGCAAAGGACTAAGGGAAAGCTTGCATAACTTCATAATCAAGAGAAAAAGAGTCAAAGGTCATATCATAGATACATACCATGTTCGACAAAACACATCTAATACTTAGATAAGAACGGGGGCCAAGACAAAGCAACCAGGCTCACCCTCATAGTCAAAATATAAAATAAAGAAAAGTGTCTCAATATATAATAAGAGAAACAAAGACTAAGGTCCCTGAAGTGGAAGACTTATACCTAGCTTGAGTAGCACTGAACTAGCCACCTGGAGGAGGAGGATGATTGACTCGGGCTCCAGTTCCTACATGGTGATATCATGTAAACAAGAATATGTGTTAGTACGTTTGAATGTACTAAGTATGTAGGATGCAATGCAACAAGAGATAAGCATCATAATCAAAATGCATAACAATAGGCAACAAACATAATGTAACAATATGACAGGTATAATTAATGCTTAAGTAAAACTTGCTTAAGTGACTCATGCTGATATAGGCTATCATATGTGTTGAAGAGACTAAGCTTAATTTTCAAAGTACAAACCCCTTGGTTGGTTGATGATGGTCTCACCCATCACCCTGGTAGTGTGCTACAAACCCCTCAAATGGTTGATGATAATTTCACCTTATCACCCTGGTGGTAAAGTATAAACCCCTCACATGGTTGATGAGTACAAACCCCTACCTTGGTTATCAAGGTAGAAACCCTTCGATAAGGTTATCTGGGCTCTTAGTCCCCCCCCTCCCCCCGGGGCATGGTCTAATGCAACACTTTATATAGGCTTTACCATATATATAAGCTCATTTCATCACCATAACATCATTCACATCATATCTAATGCTTGGGACCTTCAATTCCTCAAGAAACCACATTTGGACATTTTATTAGACACCCAGAGAGTGTGTAGTAGGGTTAGAAGATCATGCAATTTATAGATTAAATCATGCAACAAAATCCATAGTAAAACCATTAATCAACACCTTGCAACAACTCAAGTAATATGCATCAAAACCCCTCATCAAATCTTATAATAGATCCAATATTTATAGCTCAAAACACAGCAAAACAGTCACAACTTTACATAACTTTAACATAGTTCATACTTGTAAAACCAATTTTAAATCATGCAATTTGCGTAAAAGGAAAATTAGGGCACCATGGGTGGAAAGACCTAATGACTAAAACCAACATACCTTAGCTTTGAAGAAGCTCTTGATGAATATTGAAAATGGAGGATTGAAGCTTGAAGAAAATCCTTAGTTTTGGATGAGAGTTTCGAGACTTGAATTTGGGAGTGAAAAATATGGCCAAGTGTTTGAGTGAGTATTAGGAAATGTTTAGGATTATATGAGGGTTAAATATGGCTAAATTTAGGTAAACTCACGCTTGGGAACACTTAGGCCAAAGACTTAAAAGTCTTGGACCGACATAAAAAAAGTAGACTCAAAAATACACTATGGCCTGTCACAGAAGCGGCACGCTTTGCTCGCTGGAATTCGCACTTTGAAAATTCATAATTGCTAATCTGTCACTCTTAAATCGGTATTAGACTTTTCTCCCCATAAATTTGACCCCCTGAACAAGAATATAAAGTCAGATTTTTGATATCGTGCATAGACTTTAAGATTTATGGAATTTAAAATTTTGCGCATTTCGAGGCACATTTTTGGGCACTTTTGGGATCGTTTCATATGCGTTGGTTTGAGTTGGGAGAGAGCTTTGATTGGCCTGGATTTTGTGTTGGAGGCCATGGAGAATTTGAAATTGATTAGGGAGAGGTTCAAAGAAGTTCAAAGTTTCCAAAGTCTTACTCGTACGTTAGGAAAAGGGATCCTGAGTTCCATGTTGGGGATTGGGTGTATGTTAAGGTTTCACCGATGAATGGTGTAATGCATTTTTGTAAGAAGAGAAAGTTGAGTCCCCCGTATATAGGACCTTATATGATTGTTGAGTGGATTGGGAATATGGTTTATAGGTTGGATTTGCCTCCAAATTAGAGTCCTACTCACCTGGTTTTTCATGTGTCTATGTTGAGGAAATTTATTGTTGATCCTAGTACCATTCTGCCTTTGGAAAGTTTCGAGATTCAGGAGAACTTGTCCTATGGGGAAGTTTGGGTTGTGATTTTGGATAGGCAAGTAAAGCGGCTTCACAAAAGGGATGTGGCTTTGGTTAAGGCACTTTGGAGAAATCAACATGTGGAGAGTACTACATGGGAGGTGGAGTTAGACACAATGAAACTATATGCCCATCATTTTAAATCCATTCAAGCCTAAGGTATTAGATTCTTCCTATTCCAAATGGTCCTACTTGTTTCACTCTTGTGTTTCATGACTTGTCATGCTTATGTGTGCACAAAAATGATTCGATGGTGTTTAGAATGATTTAAAAATATTTTGGTGTGAGTTTTAATGACTTTATGATTTTTAAATGATGAAATGTACATTGTACATTGTGTTTAGATGTTTCATGTTTAAGTCATGCCTTTCAAGCCTTGTTCTAGTACATTTGAGCATGAAGTTCCTAAGGGAGAGATGATGTAAGTGCTTGAACTTTTTATGTCCTTAATGGTGCTTGGAATTGGTTCTGGAAAGTCTTTAACCAAGATGATACCATATGGACACCTCCGCGGGCCCTGTTACTCACTACGGGCCATATGGAGGAGCCTTGAGGTGGCCCTTGGAATTATGTGTAGAGTGTTGGCCTTATCTTTGGAGTTCAACACCAAGGGTTGCACCACATAGACCCATACGGTCAGTGTGGCTCTTTATGGGTTGTGTGGTGGCTTGTGTGATATAGGTTTGACCTTGAAAATCACATTTTTCTAAGCCACTTCATAGATGAACCTCATACGGTTCATATAACTCTTCACGCTCAGTATGGCCCTCTGTATGGGTGTTGGTGATACAATCAGTATCTCAAAACATTGTCAATGAATATTTTCCTAAATGTTGTACCACAGAAGGGAACACGGTTTGTGTGCCTTGGTATGGTCCATATGCCCTCAACACAGGACCCCCGATAAGATTTTGACCTCTATTTTATTAATGGTGTTCATTCTAGTTTTGGCTACTCCTAAGGACCTTTGGTAACTTTCTATCCTATCCGAAGCCATTCAAATGACCTATACTCTTCTTCTCTTATTCAAATTCATTAAACACTTAGAATTTATTCAAGATCTCTCTTAAGAACTCGTCTCAACTGAACTAGTGAAGCCTTAGCTTGGGTATTAAGGAAAGACTCTAGTCTTCATCAAATTCTTCTTGTTTCTTCTTGGGTAACTAAGGTATGTGAGAATGATTCATGGTGTGTTTAAACCATGAAGATCCAAAACTCTTTTACACTTGATTTTACAAAATTCAGCTTACTTCAAATATGAGTTTTTAAGATTATTTTTTATTTGATTCAATTGAGATATCAAATATGTTATATTGTTGATTTTAAAGTAATTTATGCCCTAATTGCAGTGAGCTTATGAAGATTTGAATGTGCATCCCCTTTAGCATAGGTAATCTAAATTATGATTTAAATGTCAATTTACTTGTCGATTTACTTGAATTACACATTTGTTGATTTAAGTTTGAATTTCTATTGCCCATGCTATGGTCTCATCATTGATGGTATACTCATATACGAACATTGATTTTCATGAAGTTTATAGTGTGGGCTAAGTCCCAATTATGATGATAATTATGTTTTCAAGCAAAGTATGGGTATGACAAGAATGTAATCACATAATGTCTATGATATGACTCTTTGAGCAATTATGGCTGGTTACTACCACTATAACTGAAAGAGCTATTCCTATGTATAAATGTATAACATGGAATGTGATTTGATTTTTAGCCTAAGTATGCATAAGCATGAAGTATGTTTGGCTCTTTTACGAGCTTATATATGTGTATGTGTATGTGTGTGTATATATATATGTATTCCCATGGGATGATGACTTAGTACTAAATAAGGTTGGAAGAAGGGAGGCTATCCCCAAGGTTTATTACTCCTTCCTCTTGAACTATGTGCCTAACACAAGTTTATGTTTATGCCTCTTTGTGAGTGATGAGTGTTAATAGATCTACCTTTGGCAAGTAGGTGTCATGCCCAAAGTCCCGTTAAGGCAGACTAGCACCCGTCGTAGATGAGGCTCGGGAGAACAAACATATATCCATGCGCTTTCTAAACATATTATAACGGATTTCTACATTTGACATGCCTTTAAGAAAATAAACAGTGATAACAAGCCAAAAGGAAATGCATATGTCTAGGCCATTGGGGCCACAGTATTTAAAGTACGGGACATGACAACACATTAAGTTACATAGTCTACAGAGCCTCTAGGTAAGGAAAAGTATCTGATAAGGGTCGGGATAGGCCCCGCCTCAACTAACTATACAACACAAAAATATAAGTTCTAGACACGCAAGGCTCCAGAGTAACCTGGAGCTTAGTAACAATAGCTGGATATCCTATACTCCTACTAGGGAGATCTACTAGCACCTATACTTGCAGCATGAAATGCAGGTCCCCCGTAAGGGACATCAGTACGAGATAATGTACTGAATATGTAAGGCAGGAAATACTGTATATGAAGTAAACACTCAAATGAAATTACGCACTGGTGTAGGATAAGAGACCGCCTTTAGTTATACTCTGGGATCATGTACTTTATGTTCTTTTTGTTAATTTACCTTTACTATAATCTGCGCATAACAAGTAATACAAATGACCAGCAGATTAGTGGTAAATCTATATCGGGATCAGCTCTGGCTAGTCATTTCCTTTCATCCCTTGGGCTACCCCCCGTGATAGGATCGACCCTGGCTAGGTGATTCTTCCACCCCTCGGGTTACCACCCATCAACAATCAATATACTTTATCTTTCAGTTACTTTTGAGATGATTCTTTTGGTGGTCATAATATTGAAGCTGTAGGACTGTAGATACAACATATGACATATAAATAATCACAAAAGATAACACCATAATAAAAGGAGTAGGTTACACAAATAATGAAATGCATAGGATGTAGAACAACACATGAACTTTATTTAGTAGAACAAACTCATGTATCTTGGTATCCAAGTATGTATGCAGATTTGAAGGTGACTATGTAGGTGAGCATAGGAACATGTGAAAGAGTTGATACACGGCCAATAGTTGTGTCGGAGTTGGTAAGTGCCTCTATGTGCCAAGGAGGGATCTATGTTTCATGCCAAATAATACGAAATCAAGTAGCCTTACATACCTCGCTATTACCTTGAGATAACCTTCCCTTCCTCCAAATATTTATCTACAACATAGTAGGTAATGAAACTAGCACTAGAAGCCAATAGATACATCTTGACAGCCCAATCTCGTAAAAAAAACATACGGGCAGCGAGCGTATAATTGTAAACCCGAGCGTATTCTTTCAACCTTTCCTCCCCTACTCATATTTTATAATAAACATTTTCATATGCATATCATGTGCAGCCGGTTTTAGTGTTATAAGAGTCTTACAATAGCCAACAAGGCACAACACATAACAATTCTACGCAACATACAAATAGGTGGCATAACGTTACATCCCTTCACAACATTTCGACGTCGACAGTTTCAAACCTGTTCCAACATTAACCAAACCATCCCCACCATGTATATATATAATACCAGTCCTACAATAGTTCAAAAAAAGTCCTCAAAATTGGGGGAGAAAGTGAGACCATACTCTTCAATCAATAAGCCCACAAGTTCCTATTACGAGTGCAATTACGATATCTCACAAGAACTCACTTTTGCGGACTGTAAAAATGGTGCAGTAGCATTTATATATCATTATAGAACCAATACTCACTAAGAACAGTAGCCTCTCTTCATAATCAATCCAACCAAAAAGAGTAAAGCTTCCAAATAAACAAGAAAAATGTACAACAACTTTTGGAACACATGCTGTTCCACAATTTCAGCATAAACATAACCAACATAGTCTCTTGTTTTTCTTAAGAAAACCATACTAAACACATAAATAAACTTACTTACCATTACCTTCAAGGTGTAGGGCTTCTCCAAGAACCCTAAAAGTCTCCTTGTGGCTGCTATGCTAGGTTAAGAAAATGTAGAGAAAAAGTTTGTGGAAACTGATTTTTTTTCCAAGTTAAGAATTACTTAAAGGTGCTATTTGTAAGCCTTTTTAAAGGAGATTTTGGCAAACTTTCTTGTGTGGTTTGAGCCTCGTCTTTTGAAGATGGTGCTGCAGCTGCTTGGCCCTTTCACTTGGGCATAATTGGATATCAAAGTTGATGGGCCTTGGCTGCCCATTTTCCTAATTCGTCTTCATTTAGTTTGAGCCCAATTAGTCAAGTGGATTGTGATGTACTTGGGCCCTTTTATTATTCATCTTGGAATGTAAGTATTATCCATTTACGATGGTAAAACATGGGCTAAAGTTGCACTCTTAACACGAACTTTATTCATAATCGGAATTAGACAAATTCAACGTCGGACCTCGTCTCCGTTTAGCTAGCAAATTTAAGATAAGCAAGTAGGTGACTCACCTGCTAGCTTACTAAGTCCTAAAAGCACCTCACTTCTCTCACTTTATTTAAAGTCGTGATCTTCTCCATTTGACTTAAAAACTTATTTGCAATCGACCCTCTTAAGCGTTAGACATACATATCGCCCTCTAATTAGAGATTCAAGAACTTTTAAAAATTTGCTAGTTTGAAAAGCCATATCATCTTTCATTTGCATAGAAATAGTGTTGTAAGATGTGGGGTGCTACATCCTCCCCTCCTTAGGAACATTTTTCCTTGAATGTTAGCACAATTGGATAGTTTAACCAAGTTTAAATATTTACTTACATAAAATTTTGACAACACACTAAGTATTTAATAACACGCACCTATTAGTGATTCTGCATGTTGGACTTCCTCTTTAGATTCAAATAAGTAAGTGTATTTTAATTTCATCGTGTCCTCGGCCTCCCATGTTATTTCTTCTACTTGCTGGTTCCTCCAAAGTACTTTCACTAAAGCTATTCCTTTATTCCTTAGCTTCTTAACTTGACGATCTGGAATAGCAATAGGTACCTCTTCATATGTGATATCTTCTGTAACCTGCACGTCATCAATAGGAGTGACATGGGATGGGTCACCTATGCATTTTCGAAGCATTGAGACATGAAAAACTGGATGAACCATTGA
>JAPFFP010013126.1:0-15172 GCA_026153255.1 Solanum medicagineum
GTGTAGGGAACCCGTCGCTCGTGTTAGATTGCCTTATGGATTCAACTATGTATATGTTCCTACACCATAATTTAGTGCAATTTCCCTATGAAAGATGGGGTGACACCACTCTTAAGTGTCATTGTCATTTTTTGGCATAGGGGAAGTTTGAGTACCCATTAGTGCATCATGTTTTTGGGTTCGTAACCTAACACATCTTTTTCATTATAGCATGTGGGCACTATGGCTCCACACAGAAGAACAACACCTCTAAGACATGAGCTCCAAACCAAACTTCGTGACAAATCTAGCAATTAAATAGGGAGTTCCTCGAGCGATGAATTGCCGGGGGTTCTGAGGTCTAATACCATGGAGATATGTCCCCATTTGCACCTTGTATGACTAGAGTTGGGGTAGCGGCATGGGTGGTGCTCTCCGAATCTAAGGAAAAGGGTGATGCTGATGACCATGAAGCTGCCCAGATGACACTGTTGTAGTATAGAGCTGAGAGGAAATACATAAACAACAGTAGGAGGAGGAGGAGGGGGACTAAAGTAATGTTAGTGATGTCCATTTTGCAATATCACAAATGGATTATGCTTACCCCCGAAGGCTGTTGGTGGAATTTCTCAAGAACAAGTGGTCTATTCTGGGTGCCTAAACATAATTATATTTTTATTATCTTTTCAACATAAACATATCAAGATAGGAATAGTTCATTTATTTCATAACCCCTTCAAGTGAAAATTATCCTTTCACAAGAGGGTGTATCATGAATAAGTCATAAAAAGGGCTTCGTAAATCATTTCATAGTTTTTCATGAACTTTCATAACATGTAGTGAATCCCTTCACATTCATAACATACTTTATCATACAACTTTTACTTGAAACTTGGTGGATCAATGCATATGAACTTTTAAAACATGAGTTCAAGAGTAACATGCATAAACATAATGGGAACTTATCGATTAGAACCATTCTCAAACAACCCACCATAATTATTGTAGAACCTAAATATGGAAATCATGAAATTTATCTTAATAATCATCATAAATCATAGCTTATCATGACATTGTATTGATATTTTTCATAAATCTATAAATGTATCATAAAATCTATGTTTAAAGTCTTTTCATAAAACTTCAAAAGATTCACAAACCTTGAGTTAAGTGAAATAAGAAGAATTCTTGAGCTTTGTGGGTGGAAAGTACCCACAAATCAAACACACATATCTTGATTGGATGATTGAGAGAGATGGGACGAAGTTGAGGAGGAAAGCTTGTGAAATCTAAGTTGCCTTTCCTTTTTCTAGAGAAAGTTCTTGCCTTAGAATTATTTGGAAGAGCGAATGAGAATATTAGGGGAGGGATGGGTCTAATATGGGTAGTATGGGGCTTAAAATGATGTAGTTTTAGACATAAGGCACCGGAAAAGGTCAAAAACTTCCTTCATTAAAATTTTTGGGACTCAGACTATGAGACGCCATCTATGGGCTGTAGATCGATCCATGAGTCACAAACCAGGGGTTGTTACATTTCTAACCTCTGAAAATACCCATGAAACTCAATCTACGAGTGCCTTCTAAGACTTGTAGATCGGTTTACTAATCATAAATCCTATCATAGAACTGGCCAACTATGATGACCTAGTCGGTCATTTTTGGGCTTATCTATAAAAATTACTATTTTACCCTTTCATAAGTTGCTTTGGACCTATTTTGAACTATCTATATTTTGGAACTAAAATCCTGAGTTCTAAAAATATAAAATATGAATTGTGGCATTTGTTGAAGCTTAAGTTGTTAAAAAAGTAAATTTTTGTACCATTCTGAGTTTTGGGTGTCAGATCAGGGATCTATCGATTTCATTAACTCTGAAACATCAAAACTTGTCTATGAAAAGTTACAGACTTGAATTCGGAGTTAAAATGAGGTTTTTAGGCCCAAAAGTGTGTTTTTAATTGTTTTCAGAACCAAAGTTTGTCTTTGCTCAAAATCCGAAGTTTGGACGCTCGAATCAGAATTTCGACAGTTCCAATAGTTTTGGATGGTAAAACTAACACTATTAATGGACTCATAATAAATTTTGGAGTACTAAGGATAGTTTTGGTATTTTGAATTTTAAACTAGTTTATTTGACTTGCATTGGCACATGTGTCATGGAGACCTCGGAATCAAATTCTGATTATTCCGCTAAGCCTAGATCGCCAATTCTGGTATGAATACATATTTATTTTGTGAAATTCTGATTTTGGATGAGTTTAGAGTGCCCATTCCAAGTTTTGGTTCTAATTGTGCATTATTGGTGCAAGTTTCTGGTGCAGCCCCCATTTACTCTCCGCGTTTGAGCCTGATGTTCACGCTCCAACAGTAAAGCGGTCGCTATCAAGTATAAACCTAACCAAAGGTTAGGGTTGAATTCACAGGGAATACGGGGTTGACCAAATTGACTCACTAACAATCATTTCAAATACCAATCGACTATATTCTCTAGAATGGGGGAGGGGGGTTTGCAAATTGGAATGAAATAACTACAAAAACTATACTAAAAATCACGAAGAAACAATCAATTTGAGGAGCAACTTGGGAATTGTGTTCCCCATGATTCGCTAACTCAAATACCCCAGATAAAATAACCCTAATTGAGACATTGCATGCAGGATAGTAACTTAGGTTCTTTCGGTCCTCTTGTAAAGGTGAAGGTCGAATTTCAAAACGGTTCTTGGTCGGCAACCATGGTGTGCAAACTAATTGTTACCCATTGTCCCAGTGAACCTCTCCTTGATCGAGTTTGGTTGATCAGGATAGAACACATCAATTGAATCCTCTCATCCATTTCCTTTTCCTATTCATCACTACCTTGGTCGGGATAATGACACTAGGCGGAATTTAGTATTGGCTACCACCAAACAGCAAGCATTCCGAAGGAAAATGGACAATACATGCAAATGCCCAATCAAAGAAATGCAAATAATTCAGGTTATTAGATGCTAGCAACTCATGGTTCCCCCAACCCTAAGTTGTGGGGTTTAGCTACTCATAGCTAGGGAAAAATCACAAACAATGAATAGAGTAAACATGGTTGAGAAATTACCCAAAGAAAATGAAGAATAAAAACCACCTTGATGTTGAAATCACAAGCTTGAATAATGAAGTTGAATTACAAGTGATTTCAAATCCCGAAATTGGGTCTTCAAAGTAAAACCCTAAGTATCTACACTAAACCCAAGAAAACGCTCTCTACAATATTCTTGGAATAATCTAGAATCTCCTCTCTTTTAAAAATGCTAACTTAAACTATTTATACTATTTATAAAAAGGACCTTAAAATCAATAAGAAATGTTTGGTTGGTAGCAAATATGGTTCGTAGGTATGACTCGTAGGGTGACCTACGAGGCGTAATCGGGTCTTCATAGTTAGTACTTGGCATTTTAGATTTAACTGTTATGATCCATACGATGAGTCGTTGTCTTATCTACGACTCATACCCTGGGCTCGTATGGCTGAACTTCAATTTCTCAAATTTTAATTTTTGGAAGTTGTTAATCACTACAGTCGACCCCTACGACTAGTAGCTTGGGCTACGACTCGTAGTGGGTCTCATGGGTCCTCAAGTTCAACAAAATTTGCTACTTTTCCCAAATATTAAGCCAACCTGTATTTTCTGCAAAAACAAACACAAAACACATAAAAAGCATAAAAAGTTGCATTAAGAACTTGCAAAATCCCTTGTTTTAGGCATCAAATGTGTTGTATTTTCACAACTCATCAACACTCTTAACTTAGAACTATTGCTTGTCCTCAAGTGACGACTCGATCTACATGCACAATAAGTAACACATGGAAATCCTTCTAATGGCATATACTTCTCCCAATTTCCGCTCAGGTACCCAAACTAACATTTTCAAAATCTGTATAGCTACTAAGCAAACCAAGGCACATTGATGCATTTGACAATCCAACTACGACAGGCTAAGGAGTATCAATAATTCATAATCACTGTACAAATCATATACTAACCATGCAATGCAAATGCCTTCGCAGTAAAGAAGTCCCTCTATTTCACACAATAAGTAATCAAAGAAGACTGACGGACTGTGTAGGCATATTCACTCTCACAAACGAGATTCATGCATGATAACCAATACCATAGGCTTGCCCATATACTCACACTTTAGACTGTTGACTAGTTGATCAGGATCACTTTAGGACTTTCTAAGCTTGTAACGTAGGCTCATGGGGCTTTCGTAATGTATTTTGGGCAAGAAGTGACTAAAAGCCATCCTTGAACCACATTTTTCAACACTTTCACCTGAATAACTCAGCCACTTTCACTTTGTCCTCCCCTATTCTTCATTTTCAAGCTTTTCCAAGTACTTTCTTTTCATTTTTCAGCTTGTGCCTCATTTTTTAATTCATTTTGCTATTCTTCTCATTCTAAGGCAACTTTTCTTCTTTTTCTCTCACCCGGTACATAATTTTCCATTCTCTCTTTCATTCCCAACTAATCACCTCATTTTTGCTATTATACCACAACATTAGCCACCCTCTACTTAGGTTTTTAGCCTGAAGTGAAGTACACAATATCCATTCCCTAAACCAGGGCCACTATTGGTAGCCATCCTCAACTTAGGTTTTTTGCTTCACATGTTCAAGGATAGATCAGGGCCAATATCAAAGTATTTCACTAGACATGGTTAGGCTAGCTAGGTGTCAAAAAGGAAATGGTACATGTAATGCTCAAACATTTGGAACAAGGGGTAAATTCTTTCATTTGGTGAGTCATTTAGGCAAAAATGGACTATTTTAAAGAACAACGGCCTAAGATCCCTTCCTAATCAACAAAATCTCCAATCCAACTCAGAGTAGCAAGGCAAGTTCTGAATCAATATATAATGCATGAATATGACAAAATTAGCTCACATACATATGGCATTGCATACATATTAAACATAGACTCACAGGTCATGCTTCAAGCATCAACTTGCCTTCGCTTCATCAGAAAAAACATTATCAAACTAATCACATGCAAGATTACAATAGTAACCAACAATCCCAAAAGTTTTGTGGGTACCCATTTTTCCAAACATTTTGATAAAACCATTTAAACTATATACATGCCAAAAGTATTAATCGCTATATATCCACAAATTATCTAAAATGCCTAAATATGTCAGTTCAACATAAAAGTAAAATCATCCACAAGGAAAAAGAAACACATCAAAAAAACCTTGGGGTATCAAAATTAGGATTGTTATGGACTAAAAGCTACTCAGCCTTCACCCAAACCCAAATCCATAACTTCTCATACCCCACCAAAAATGACACTTTAACCTTAAAGTAGATGTATTTAATAAAACCAAACAAAAACATATCATCCAAAAAGTAATAAAAACCAAATTATCCAAAAACAACAATAAAAACAAAGTATCCAGAAATAGTAGCGAAAAGTATCCAAAAGTAATAAGCATGGGGGTCAAAAGTAGCAAACACATGGTGCTCAAGCACCGAGATCAGTCTGGTCCTGAGGATCTCTCTCCTCCTGGGTCGTCTGGGCTGCAGCTGAACTCGAGGTACTAGCTCCATGTAATCTATGCTGCTCCCGAGCCTACCTTTGCTGCTCCGTCTATATAGACTCTCTCATCACCAAGTCAGTAATCTGCTCCTCTAGCTCTGCCTCCTCCTCAGTAGTCCTCTATCTCTTTTGGCCACCTCTGCATCATCACCCTCCATAGGCCTCTTCTCGAGAGCATGTGGGCGGTCTTCAAATAGATCAAACAAGTCCTCACCCATAGGTGCCTCCTCCGAGGCTGCTATCGGAGCTGCTAATGATGTCATCAAGTTGCGCTTGAACTTGGCCAACTCCTACTATACGACAGTTAAATCTGCAGGACAAGCCCCCTCAAGCCTTTCTAGACCTTAGCCACAAAAGCGACGAACCTTGCATCCATTGCAGTAACTCTATGGTACAACTCAGATAGGATGAATACCTTGGCCCTCTCCTCCGAGGCCTGGACTGTCTGACGAACCCAAGGCTTAATTTGGTCCATCGACTTGCCTAGCTGGGCCTTTGTCCTAGTTAACCCTGCGTACCAAATCCTGAAATGCAAAAGCAGACATAATAGGTAAGTCTGCAGAAGCACCCTGAGAAGCAGATAGCTCTGGTGAAAGAGTATCTGTGGATGGCATCGCCACGGTGTCAACTGCTGGAGGCTGCTCTAGTGCAACTAGAGTGGAGGTAGTAGGAACTGGAGTTAACTCCAAAGTAGCTGGCTCGAGAGGAACTGTCTCAGGCGTGGGAGGAGGAACTGCTCTCTAGAGGGCCACCAGATTCTCGTCAGGCTTAATTAGGCTGGGATCCATAGTGTGAAGGGCCTCGACGTGTGGGTCTATGTGGAGAAAGACATTTTCATCCTCATTACATAGTCTGTATGTCAAGATAAGGAATGGAAATAAGGTATACATCCAGAGTGCGGACTCGTGAATCTGCTCAGCCATGATGCGCGCCTAGTCGATCTCATAGCCAGCTAAGATACTGGCTAGTAACATGGCCCGCTCCAGAATGATGACATTAACCATGAATGTAGGCCGAATGCAAGACCTGATAATGGCCACTAGAAATTGACTGGAAAGGAGAGGTGGGACTTCACTATAGGTTCGACGTGGTTGGTGACCTATGCAGGCTCGGCATCACCCTCTACTATTTGGCTTGCCACCCTTCTGAGGAGCTCGATCTTTAAATCAATATTCTTCTTGATCAAAGCATGCCTCATCTTATCTATCTTGCTGTCATACTCGGTTTTGTGTTGTGGCACACTGTAGTTAGGCCCAAACTGAACCCGGCAGATAGTTTCTTCGGAGATATCTACCCTCTGACCACGAACCAAGACATTGTGCAACCTGGGCTGCTCCATCACCTTTTTCCTCTTAAGAAGATCTCGGAGGATGGTAGCAGCGTATGCGGCATAGAACTCTCTGACCATAAGTGGGACACACTTGCCCAGCTGCTCTGACAATCACCGGAGCCTGTGTCTATCGATCTCTGTCTCCAAAGTAGGAACTCGACTCAACCCTGAGTCATTTAACTAGGATTCTTCATGAAACTGTCTGACAGGTTTTCCCTAACCCTTTGGCTCTGATCCCTTGTTGTAGATTTCCTGCATCGCCTTGATCCTCTATCGGTAATGATGAGGATCAGGAATTGAGATAGATGGGGCAACCGAAGACAGGGCCTCCTTCTGGGTTTGTGGTGCCTCCTGAGAATCTGACTCCGTATGTGTGGGACTCCCAGACTTATCTCCATCTCCCTGCACTTCAGACTGGGAGCCGCTCTCAACTACCATGGGAGTCTGGGCAGCCCTAGCCCTCGTCAGGGGCACCTGTGCATCAGGGTCAATCCGGACCCTGTGGACCTCCTCTGATCCCTCAGCCTGCTCAGTGTCTGAAGCCTCATCAATGAGCTTCCTGTGAAAAGGTCAGATAGCATTTTTGTCTTTTGGAGGCATTGTACCTGAAATTCATACCACAATCACCGATGAGTACCAAAGTGTCAACACAATCAACACACAAACAGAAAGAAAGAGAGAACAATAATAAAAGGGAAAAACAATAGCAAACATCAACATTGCACCAGTTGCAGGTTGTAGGTACGAGGCACAATGACTCATAGGGTGACCTACGAGTCATACTGCGGGCTCATAGTCCCAAGGTACCTGAGAAAAAATCAAACTCCAAACAGGTAAGAGGCACAGGTACAACTTGTAATGAAGAGTACGAGTCGTAGGCTGGCTCGTACCAATTTCAAGTAACATTTTTAAATACAAGGCATGTATGAGACACCCACTACGATTCGTAGTGGACACTACGACCTCCAGGTGGGTCTCGTATGGGAAGTGTTAAGGTACCATAGGTAATTGTTATTCCCTACGAGGGGCCACTACGACACGTAGGTCCTCCTATGAGTCATAGGTAGCCTTCGTTGCAGGGAATATCAGATAGTTGTGGTGTCTTCGATACAACCACACGAACCATAATCAATAACCAAAGATTTCAAAAAACAATCGGAGCAAGGCACAATAAAATCCTACGACCCCTAATCATGATAATTTAATGTAAAACCCAATCAAGAAACCATCAATTTCCCACACATTCTAGAATTTCAAAAATCATCTATCCCAGAACTCACAACAACAATACTAACACACAAACATGGAAGTTCAAAGGGATTAGATGCATAATCATGCAAAGAAGTTTTCAAACGACTATATTCAACCCAAAAGCCATACCCACAACAATATTTCTATTCCACCATGAATCTACCAGTTAATCAACCATCACAAATTTGTTTCATGCACACGATCAACACAAATATGGCAAGATATTATCATCATAACCAAACAACAAGGGTGATCTCAATATTAAGACAAACGTTAGGGAATTCTAACAGTCAAAACCCTACTTCTCATTTCTATGCATCAACTTTCTCATGGGTACTCTTAATACTAGATTCAAACACATAATCATACGATAATTCCAAAAGACACTAAAGTATGTTTGTGAAATTTAACCAAGAAACATACCTTTTGAGAAGACGATGAACAATTAAATGCAATGAGAAGAAAAAGAGATGAAAACCCTAGGTATTGGATGCTTTGCCAGAAAGTTCACCGAAAAATAACGTGGGTACGCCGGAAAGGGGGATCGAAACATTTGGGAAATGTTTTGGGAGTAAATTTGGGGAATAGGTTTGTGTTTTGGGATCAAAATGAATTTTGACCCCTTTTTATAACAAATCGGGCTGACTTTTAAAATCACTGAGTCGGGTCTATGAGACCCCGACTACGAGTCGTAGGGCTTCCTACGACCCATAGGTCCTGGTCTTATAGTATACCCTAACACTTAGAAAAATTCAATAATCATACCTGGGCACTACGAATGTCATGACCCAAGCCTAGGGCCTAGATGTGATATGGCGAATGGGGAACCCGAAGGAACCCCAAACAAGCCTCTTAGGATATCATTACAGATCCTTGGTCGTAGAAGCATTCGAACAACAACAAGAGAGAGTAAATAGGGATAAGCAAGGCTAAGGGACAACTTAATACCATAGAAACATGACAAGACAATAGAGTATAGCATTAATACATCATAACGTTCCAACAACACCTCTACTACATAGATAGGACCGGCAGCCACGACAATCTCCGGGCTCACCCTCACTGCCATAAGTTTCCAACATAGAAAAAGTTAATACATAGCATGAAAATCAAGAGACATATGTCCTCGGAGTTAAGAACTTACCAACTTGCTTTGAGAGAAATCATCCTAGCCACATGGAGGAGGAGGATGATCAAGTGGAGCTCCGGTTCCTACATGGTAACATCATGTAGGCATCGAGTATGAATTAGTACATTTGAATGTACTAAGATGTAGGATGCAATGCAACAAGAGATAGGCAACACAATCAAAATGCCTATTTAGGTGATAAATGAGCATATAGCAATATTGCATGCATGAATGATGCTTATAGTAGAATATGTTTCATAGAACATTTTACATGTGTAATAAGAGACCAACATCATAAAGATCAAGGCCTACTACCCCTTTTGACGAGTCAATTGAGGTAAAAACCCTCCAATATAGTTGCACGGGCCTACCACCCCCCGAGTGAGGCGAATGAGGTACAAACCACCAACATGGTTGCACGTACTACCTCCTGAGCGAGACAATTGAGGTACAAACGCCCCCCCAATATGGTTGCATAGACCTACTACCTCCCGAGTGAGGAAATTCAGGTACAAACCCCCCAACATCATTGTTTGGGCCTACCACCCCCCGAATGAGGCATGGTCAATTTGCAACACTATAGATACTATTCATGAAATCAATACTTATATACATTCCTTTTATCATCATAAAGTCACTTAACTCATATACCATGCATTAGGCCTTCAACAACTCAAGAAGCATTCACTAGACATTTTATCAAGCACTTGGTGGGTGTGTAATGCTAATATAAAACCATGGAAATTCAAGAGTGAAATTATGCAAGTGAATTCGATGTAAAACCACCCACCAACACTTGGTTGTACCCTCAAGAAATATATATCAAAACCCTTCATCAAGTCTCAAGATAGATCGAAGATTCATAGCTCAAAACATGCTTAACAGTCACACTTTTATAAATCCCCAACATAGTTCATAGTCAAATTCATAGTAAGTAAGACCCATAAGTAAATCAACTTAGAAACATCAGTTTTATGTAAAAAGGAAGCTTGGGCACCATGGGTGAAAGGACCCAATGGTTTAAAATCACATACCTTAGCTTTGGAGAATTCCTTGATGAAGATTGGAAATGGAGACTTGAAGCTTGAGTGAAATCCTTAAGATTCAGAATGAATTTTGGCACTTGAATTTTGGGTGAAATATTTGTCGAAGTGTTTGAAAGAGTATTGGGGAATG
Source organism: Solanum medicagineum (assembly GCA_026153255.1). NCBI lineage: Eukaryota > Viridiplantae > Streptophyta > Magnoliopsida > Solanales > Solanaceae > Solanum > Solanum medicagineum. The sequence continues at coordinate 10,441 of JAPFFP010013126.1, forward strand.
TCTTGAATGATACACACGTGAAATATGGCTAAGTATAGGTATTTTTATGCATGGAAAGACTTAGGCCCAAGACCCAAAAGCCTTGGACCGAGTAACAAAAACTGGGAAAAAATAACACTGGGGCGCGCCCAAGGCACGAACCCTCTCTAGAAATTGCAATTTTGGAAAATTGAAATCGTGATTCAATCGCTCTAAAATCGGGGTTAGACCCATTTCCCACTCAATTTTTCCCCTAATAAGAAATATGAAGTCGAATTTCCGATATTACGCATGAATTTTGAGATATATTGAAATTACAATTTTTGGCACTTCCGAGGCACATTTTTGGGTACTTTTTGAGGTCGTTTCAATATCTCCCCCTTGAGAACATTCGTCCTTGAATGTCAAAGAAACGTATATAAGAACAGTAATTTTGAAGAAATCAGTCCCAACAAGAATGCATTTACACACTTAAACACCATTTTCAAAATCTCAACAGATGTGTCAAAATCATCATGAACTTGTCAACATAAACATGAATGCATGCAAATGACATAGTGGCTGAAACATAAGACTTAAAATCACATAGGGGATTTAGAATCAGTACCTTAGGCTTGAGTGGAATGGAATAGATACGAATATAACTTTTGCATGTCCGCCTCAGCCTCACATGTAGCACTCTCGACTTGTTGATTCCTCCAAAGGACCTTAACGGAGGCCACATCTTTGTTCCTCAATCTCTTCACTTGTCTATCCAAGATCTCTACTGAAACCTCTTCATAGGTCAAGTTGTCTTCAACAACACCCACAACATCCAGTGGGACAATAGCATTCGGGGCACCCACACATTTCCTCAACATGGATACATGAAAGACCGGATGAACCAAGTCCATTTCACTAGGCAACTCCAACTCATAGGCAACCTTACCAATCCTCGTCAACACCCTATAAGGACCCATAAATCTTGGACTCAATTTACCCGGACCCATAAATCTTGGACTCAATTTACCCTTCTTACCAAAATGAACCACACCCTTCATTGATGACACTTCAAATAGACTCAATCGCCAACTTTAAATTCAAGCTCCCGTCTCCTCATATCGGCATAGGACTTTTGACGACTTTGGGCTGTTTTCAACCTTCCCCTAATCAACCTTACCTTCTCCATAGCCTCTATAACCAGATCCGGACCCAATAAAGTCATTTCTCCCACTTCAAACCACTCAACCGATGATATGCAATGACTACCATGGAGGGCCCAAAAGGAGTCATACCAATGCTAGACTGATAGCTATTATTATAAGCACTCAATCAATGGAAGATGATCAACCCAACTACCCTTAAGCTCCAAAACGCAAGCCCTAGGCATATCCTCAAGAGTTTGGATAGTTCTTTCGGCATGGTCATCCGTTTGAGGGTGAAAGGTCGTGCTAAGATTAATCTTGGTACCAAGACCTCTTTGGAAGGACCTCCAAAAGTGTGAAGTGAATTGAGCACCACGATCCGAGATGATAGACAAGGGCACCCCATGCAATCTCACCAACTCATGAATGTACAATTTAGCATAATCTTTGGCACCATTTGTAGTCTTAACCGAAAGGAAATGAGCTGACTTTGCCATTCTATCAACCACAACCCAAATAGAATAAAAAATCTTTCTGGTCTTAGGCAACCCAACCATTAAATCCATGTTAATTTCCTCCGACTTCTAAGTAGGAATCTTTATATCTTGGGTTAGGCCACCCAGCCATTGGTGTTAGGCCTTCACTTGTTAGCAACTATGAAAACCGGATACAAATTTGGCAATGTCTTTCTTCATGCTTGAAACGGCCCCAAAAAGTGCCCAAAAATGTGTCTCAAAAGTGCCTGAAAACGTAACTTTCATATATCTCAAAATTTGTGCGAGATATCGAAAATCCGACTTCATATTCTTGATCAGAGGGTCATTTTGAGTGGAAGATAGGTCTAACACCGATTTAAGAGCAAATAATTAACAAGTTCAATTTTCATAATTTTTCTTATCTAGTGTCTATCCGCGATGGCACCGCGACGTGCCTCCATCGCAGACATGTGTAAATTCAGCCTCCACGATAGATCCGTGTCGCGGACCTGTGTAAATTCTGCCAAGTTATTTTTGTTGCGGTCCAAGGCTGTTAAGTCTTTGGCCTAAGTGTTCCCAAACATGAAAATGCCTATACTTAGCCATTTTTCACCCTCATATTATTCTAAACATTCCCGAATACTCATCCAAACACTTAGCCAAATATTTTACTTCTAAACTCAAGTCTCAAAACCCTCTCCAGATCTAAGGCTTTCCTCTCAAGCTTCAAGTCTTCATCTCTAATCTTCACCAAGTTCATCTCCAAAGCTAAGGTATGTGAGTTTCTTTCATGGTTTCCTTTCACCCATGATACCCAAGCTCTTTTACTCAAAATTGCATGATTTAAAGTTGAATTACTCATAGGTCTTATCTATTATAAAAATTACTGCACACTATGTTGAGGTTCATGAAATTGTGACTATTTTACCATGTTTTGGGCTATGAATCTAAGATCTATTGTAAGATTTGATGAAGGGTTTTGATGTATATTGCTTGAGGGTATTACCATGTATCTATTGAAGGTTTTACATTAAATTTACTAGCATGATTTCACTTTTGAATTACATAGTTTTATACTAGCAATAGACACCCTCTAAGTGTTTGATAAAATATCCGGTTTATGGCTTATTGAGTAGTTGAGGGCTCAATGCTTGTCTTATGAGTTGAATGACTATATGATGAAAGCATGATGATGAAATGCATGTATGTCTATGACGATGAAATGAGGATAGAATGATGATGAAATGATGAGGAAATGCATGTATGTTTATGATGGTTACATGATGATGAAGTGAGATTAGAATGATGACGAAATGTATGTATGGATATGATGAATAGATGACGATGAGAGGGATGAATGTATGAATGATATTATTCTATATAGTGTTGGCTTGTTACCATGCCCTACTCGGGGATTGCGTGTCGGGTAACCGTGTCAAGGGGTTCATACCTTGATAACCTATCGGGGGGTTTGTACTCTGGTCACCACGGGTGGTAGGATACGACTATCCATCAACCATGTTGGGGTTTGTACCATCAACCTTGTTGGAGGGTTTGTACTTCATCAACCATGTTGGGGGTTTGTACCCATCAACCCATTGGGGGGTTTGTGCCTCAACAACCTCATGAAGGGGTTTGTACCTCATGCGCCTCTCCTAGCGGGTGATAGGCCTTGGATTTCACTAAGAAATGGTCATTCCCTCCACATACGTTATGTTCTATGAAAGTATGATTTAACCCAAGCCTCTTCCATTCATGTCATATTGTCATATGCTCATCTATTGTCTAATTAAGCATTTTAATTATTATGCCTATCTATTGTTGCATTGCATCCTACATACTTAGTACATTTAAATGTACTAACGCATACTCTATGTCTACATGATGTTACCATGTAGGAACCGATGTACCGCTTGATCATCCTCCTCCTCCACGTGGCTAGTACGACTTCTATCAAGCTTGTTGGTGAGTCCTCCATTTTGGGAACGTTACTTATGATCTCTTCCTATGTATTAAGACTTCTCTCTTTGACTTGTGTATTGACTACGATGGTGAGCCCAGTTGCTTTGTCATGGCCCCCACTCTTATCTATGTATTAGAGGTGTTGTTGGACATTTATGTATCTATGCTATGAGCTTGACTCTATTGTCTCTTGATATTTATAATATGGAGGTTTACCCTTAGTCCCAATTCCCCTTGTTTACATTTATCTTTTATTGTCATTCTAATTGCTTCCACGACCAAGGATGTGTAATGATATGCTATGGGGCTTGTTTGGGGTTCCTTCGAGTTCCCCATTCGCCGATCACGTTTAGGCCCTAGGCTTGGGTCGTGACAATGCCTCTCTACCAAAACACATGCCTCAAATCTCTACATATCTTTGTAGAACCGAGATGAATAGAATAGGAAGGATTATGAGTCTCATCAAGGATCTTCTCTCTCAAGTCATCAATACAAGGCACACACAACCTACCTTGGTACCTAAGGGCACCATCTCCCCATTGCGAGAAGACCTCCACCTTGCCCTCTCTCACCAAGGCCTTCAATTCTAATAAGGAGTAATCAAGATCTTGCTTTGCTTTTACCTCATCAACTAAGGAAGATTTTGAACCATCAACAACCATAATACCAACATTATCAACCTCTTCCAACCTAACCGCCAATCTAGCTAACCGATGGACCTCTCTAGCCACCTCTTTGCCACTACCATCAACATAAGTTAGGCTACCCATAGACACCCTACTCAAAGCATCGGCCACAACATTACCCTTACCGGGATGATACTGCACACTCATATCATAATCCTTAAGAAGTTCCAACCACCTTCTTTGCTCAAGTTGAGATCTTTCAGAGTGAAGAGATATTGGAGACTTTTATGATCAGTAAACACATCAACTGCACCCCATACAAATAGTGACGCCAATTTTTCAAAGCAAATACCACGGAGGCTAATTCAAGTTCATGAGTAGGATAATTCATTTCATGCACTTTGAGTTGCCTAGAAGCATAGGCTATCACCTTACCATTTTCCATCAAAATGCAACCCAAACCAATCCGAGAGGCGGCTAATTCAAGATCATGAGTAGGATAATTCATTTCATGCACTTTGAGTTGCCTAGAAGCATAGGCTATCACCTTACCATTTTCCATCAA
>JAPFFP010013146.1:0-17001 GCA_026153255.1 Solanum medicagineum
AGGACATAACATATGTGTAAGAAGAGACCATTAACTATTGGTGGATCGTCATACCCTACCACACTTGGTGATTGAGGTACAAACCCCGTCAATAGGTTGGTGGATCATCGCACCCTACCAACCTTGGTACCAAGTACAAACCCCGGGTACAAATTCCCAACAAGGTTGGTGGATCGTCGCACCCTACCAACCTTGGTGCTGGAGTACAAACCCCCTGATAGGTTGATGGGTACAAACCACCAACAAAGTTACCCGATGCACAACCCCCGGGTAGGGCATGGTCACATTCCAACACTATATAAAGAGCACCATATACGTGCATTCATTTCATCATCATTTCATCAAATCATCATCATATCATCATCATATAGTCACTCAACTCATAACACATGCATTGGAGCTTCAAATCCTCAAGAAACCATAACTGGACATTTTATCAAATACTTAGAGAGTGTGTGGTGCTAGCGTAAAACCATACAATTCAAGAGTGAAATCATGCTAGAAAATTCAATGTAAAATGTAAAACCTTCAATAGATACTTGGTAACACCCTTAAGCAATTTACATCAAAACCTTTCAACAAATCTTACAATAGACCTTGGTTTCAAACTAAAAATATAGCAAAATAGTTACAATTTCATGAGCTTCAACATATTGTGCAGTGACTTTCATAATAAGATAGACCCAATTGTCAATTAACTTTAAATCATGCAATTAGAGTAAAGGAGCTTGGGTATCATGGGTGAAAGGAACCCATGAAAGAAACCCACATACCTTAGCTTTAGAGATGAACTTGATGAAGATTGGAGATGGAGACTTGAAGCTTGAGAGGAAATCCTTAGATTCGGAGAGGGTTTTGAGACTTGAGTTTAGGAGTAAAACATTGGCTATGTGTTCGAATGAGTATTGGGGAATGTTTAAAATGATATGAGGGTGATAAATAGTCTTAAACTAAAGTAAAAAACTGACCAAGTTTTTACACTAGTGCGCGCACTTGGCGCATCGCGCTAGGGGCATAAAAAGCTCTTTGAAAATGAAATTTTGAAAAATCGAAATTGCTAATCGTTTGCTCTTAAATCGAGGTTAGACCCATTTTCCACTCAAAATGAATCCCTGAACAAGAATATAAAGTCAGATTTTTGATATCGTGGAAGAATTTTGAGATATATAAATTACGATTCCGAGCACTTCCGAGTCACATTTTCAGACACTTTTTGGGATCGTTACAATATCTCCCCCTTGGGAACATTCGTTCCCGAATGTCAAAGAGACGTATATGAGAGACACAATATGATAATTTCACCCAACATTGAAATGCAACAATGCACTTAAACATCATTTCAAAATCTCATCATAAGTGTAAAATCTTAGTAAATTTAAATATGAACATATGCAATGAAATAAGGGCTGAACTTAAGACTTGAGATCATATAAAGGACTCAGATCAATACCTTAGGCTTGAGTAGAGTGAAAAATGTAAGGATATCTCTTTTGCATGTCTGCTTCGGCCTTCCAAGTAGCACTTTCAACTTGTTGGTTCCTCCAAAGGACTTTAATGGAAGCGACCTCCTTGTTTCTCAATCTCTTCACTTGCCTATCCAAGATCTGAACCGGAACCTCTTCGTATGTCAAATTATCCTCCACAATACCTACAACATTAAGAGGCACAATGACATTCGAATCACCCACACATTTCCTCAACTTAGACATATGAAACACCGGGTGAACCAAATCCATTTCCCTAGGCAATTCCAACTCATAAGCTACCTTGCCAACCCTTCTAATCACCCTATAAGGGCCCACATATCTTGGTCTCAACTTTCCCTTCTTACTAAAACGAATCACACCCTTTATGGGTGACACTTTAAGATAAACCCAATCACCAACTTGGAATTCAATATCCCATCTCCTTACATCGGCATAGGACTTTTGGCAACTTTGGGCCGTCTTCAACGTTTCTCTAATCATCCTAACCTTCTCAAGAGCCTTCATAACCAGATCTGGTCCCAAAGAAGCTACCTCACCAACATCAAACTAGCCAACCAGTGATCTACAACGTCTCCCATAGAGAGCCTCAAAAGGAACCACACCGATACTAGAATGATAGCTATTTTTTGTAGGCAAACTCAATCAACGGAAGATGATCATCCCAACTACCTTTAAGCTCCAACACACATGCTCTAAGCATATCCTCAAGGGTTTGGATGGTCCTCTCGGCTTGGCCATCCGTTTGAGAGTGGAAGGCCGTAGAAAGCTTAACTCTAGTACCAAGACCCCTTTGAAACGACCTCTAAAAGTGTGAAGTGAATTGTGCCCCACGATCCTATATGATGGACAAGGGAACCCCATGCAACCTTACCAAGTCATGAATGTATAATCTTGCATAATCTTCAGCCCCAAATTTGGTCTTAACTGGTAAAAAGTGAGCCAATTTTGTCATCCTATCAACCACCACCCAAATGGAATCAAAACCCCTTCTAGTCTTGGGCAACCTAACCACAAAATTCATATTAATCACCTCCCACTTCCAAGTAGGAATCTTAATGTCTTACATTAGGCTACCCACCCTTTAATGCTCGGCTTTGACTTGTTGACAACTATGACAACTGAAAATGAATTTGGAAATGTCCCTTTTCATGCCTCCCCACCAATACACCTCTCTCAAGTCTTTATACATTTTGGTGGAACCGGCGTGGATAGAATAAGAAGAGTTATGGGCCTCATTAAGGATCTTTCCTATCAAACCATCAACACATGATGCACACAACCTACCTTGGTAGCTAAGGGCACCATCTCCCCCTTGGGAGAAAACCTCCACCTTGCCCTTTTTCACTAAGGCCTTCAATTCTAACAAGGAGGGATCAAGATCTTATTTTTCTATCACCTCATCAACCAAGGAAGAGCTAGACCCATCCACAACAAGAACATCACCACTACCAACCTCCTCCAATCTAACCCTCAACCTAGTCAATCGATGAACTTCCCTAGCCATCTCTTTCTCACCACCATCAACATGAGCTAGGCTACCCATGGACACCCTACTCAAAGGATCCGCCACTACATTTACCTTACCAGGATGATAATGCACACTCATATCATAGTCCTTAAAAAGTTCTAACCATCTCCTTTGCCTCAACTTGAGATCCTTTTTAGTGAATACATATTGTAGGCTCTTATGATTAGTGAACACATTAATATGTACCTCATACAAGTAATGACGTCAAATCTTTAAAGCAAACACAATGGCGGCTAACACAAGATCATGGGTAGGATAGTTCTTTTCATGTACTTTGAGTTGCCCAAAAGCATAGGCTATGACATTATCATTTTGCATCAAAACGCAACCCAGACCAACCCAGGAAGCATCACAATACACAAAAAATCCCTCAAGCCCATCCGATAGTGACAATATAAGAGTGAACACAAGCTTATATTCTAATTTGGAAGCTCCTCTCACATTCATCGGTCCATACAAACTTAACCTTCTTTTGGGTCAATTTTGTCATGGGGAAAGCAATAGAAGAGAACCTGTTCACGAACCTCCGATAATACCTCGCTAAGACCAAGAAACTGCTAATGTTCGACGGGGTCAATGGTCTAGGCCAATTTCTAATCGCATGGGTCTTCTTTGGATCCACCTTAATACCATCCCCCGACATCACATGTCCTAGGAAGGCAACCTCCCTCAACCAAAATTCACACTTTTCATATTTTGCATACAATTTCTCCTCCCTCAATCTTTGCAACACAACCCTCAAATGAGCCCTATGCTCCTCCCCACCACAAGAATAGATCAAGATATCATCAATGAAGACCACAACAAAGGAATCAAGGCAGGGTTTAAAGACCATATTCATTAGGTCCATAAAGATGGCTGGTGCATTGGTCAACCCAAAAGACATCACCACAAATTCATAATGCCCATACCTAGTCCAGAAGGCCGTCTTGGGAATATCACATTCCCTTACCTTCACTTGATGATACCTGGACCGAAGATCAATCTTAGAGAAATGGCTAGCCCCTTGCAATTGGTCAAAAAAAATCATCAATCCTTGGAAGAGGATACCTATTCTTGATGGTGATCCTTTTAAGTTGTCGGTAGTCAATACATATCCTAAGGGATCCATCATTCTTTTTCACAAACAGCACCGGGGCACCCCAAGGTGATTGGCTAAGTCTAATAAATCCCTTCTCCAACAAGTCCCTCAATATCTCCTTCAATTCCTTCAACTCTGCCTGGGCCATGCGGTAAGGGGGAATAGAATGGGTTGAGTATCAGGGAGGATGTCTATGCCAAAGTCTATTTTCCTTTCGGGAGGAACACCGAGAAAGTCATTTAGGAAGACATCAAAAAACTCATTTACAACTAGAACCGACTATATGGGAAGGATTTTAGACTCCACATCCCTAAACCTTACAAGATGGTAAAGACACCCCTTAGAGATCAACTTACGGGCTTTAATGCAAGAGATGAATCTACCTTTGACCACCACTTCTTGACTTTTCTGTTCAAGGACGGGTTCAGTTGAAAATTGGAACTTGACCCTACGGGTTCTACAATCAATAGAAGCATAGTATGCATGAAACTAATCCACCCCAAGAATAATATCAAAATCAACCATGTCTAAGTCAACAAGATCACAAGGCAAGATTTTATGCAAAATGCAAATAGGACAACTTCTATAAACTTTTTTAGCAATAATGGATGCACCAATAGGAGTAGATGCCTTATATGACTCATGCAACAACTCGGGGTCAACATGAAACTGTTTGAGCAACAAAAGGGGTCACAAAAGAAAGAGTGGCACCCGGATCAATCAATGCATACATATCAAAGTTAAAGATTTTCAACATGTCGATGACAAAATCGGGGACTTCATCAACCCCTTGCCTCCCATGCAAATCATAGAATTTATGGTGCCTTGGGGCACCATCTTGTCGGCCATCTCTCTCTAATGGGACTGCATTAGCATATTTGATGCCTAAAACAAGGGATTTTGTGAGTTCTTAATGCGACTTTTTATGATTGTTATATATTTTTGTGTTGTTATTGTAGGAAAGGTAGGCTAGCATGATTTTTGAGGAAAATTGCAGATTTTACTGAAGCACAAGTCATACGAGTTCACCTACAAGTCGTAGCCCAAGTTATGAGACGTATGATGATCTTGTAGCCAAAAACAGATAGCAAAAATTAGAAATCTGCTAAGTGGAGGTCAACCTTACGAGTTCATCGTACGAGTCGTGAATCTCACGTCGAGCTTTAATGAGTTCTAATATGCAATGTCAAGCAGTTTCTCTTTTTCACTCCGAGAAATGCATTGTTGGAACTAGGTTGGGACAACTCATATAGATGTACTTGTAGCACGAAACAGAGAGCCTAAATTTGGCCTAAATTTTGGTTCAACAACTGAAGGCCTAGACTATGAGAGGAGCATGCGAGTCGTAGCTTGGCTATGACTCGTACCAGTGGATCGTACCAGTTGAGTCTAAGATGCCAAATATCTTATATGAGACCCCGATTATGACTGTAGGTCACCCTACGAATCATACCTGCGAGACATACCAGTTGCCACCTATTTTTTCTGTGTAATTTCTAGGGTTATTTTGTAAGCATTATAAATACTTTAAGTTAGGGTTTTATTGAGGAGATTTGAAATTCAGAACAGAAGATCACCTTTGAATATACTCTCAAGAATACTTTTAAGGTTTTATCTTAGATTTTCATTTTATCTTAGAAAACTCACTTTTGGGGAGTGCAAATCCCATATTGTATTCATTCTTAATATATCAAGTTGTGGTTTTGCAACTTGTGGTGCTGTCTTTTTTCATTGCTTTGGGTAAAACTCTCAACTATGTCTTGTCTTTGCATTTTTGTTGGTTTTTCTTTAGCCATGAGTAGCTAAGCACCCACAACTTGGGGTTGGTAGTTGACTCAAGATAATCTAGATTTATTCCATTTGTATGATTGAGGGTTTGCATGTATTGTTTAGTTCCCTTCATTTTGATTGTTGTTTGGTGGAGGCCAATACCAACCCTGCCTACTATCATGATCCTAACCAAGGTACTGACAAATAGGAAAAGGGAAGTAGATGACAGGATTCGATTGATGTGTTCTCGTCTAATCAACCAAACTTGACCAAAGGGAGGTTGATTAGGACAATAGGTAATAGTTAGTTGGCATACCATGGTTGCCGATCAAACACCATGGTGAAATTCGACCTTCACCTTCACAAGAGGGATGGAAGAACCTCAGTTATCGTCCTGCATGCGCATCTCCAATTGTAGTTATGTTGCCTAGGTAATTGAGTCAACGAACCATGGGGAATACAATTCCCAAGTTGTCTCTAAAATTGAGTGTTTTCTCATATCGTAGTGTAGTGTTTATTTTTGTTTTTGTTCTTGAATCACAACCCCCCCCCCCCCCAATTTAGAGACTCTAGTTATAGATACTTGAAATGATTGAAAGTGAATTCTTATAGTCAAACCTTGTATTCCCTGTGGATTCGACCCTAACCTCGGTTAGGTTAATTGCTAACAGCAATTGCTTTCTTATTGGAGCGTGAACATTATCACACACCTCATTAGGAACCACAACACCAATACCTTGGGCCCTTGGGAAGTCATTTGCAAATCCCCTATTAGAAGCATGAGAGGACCCTGACCTTGGTGGATCCGGATACTCTTTTGGAACTTACCCTCGAAACAGGCTCTCTTGGCCCCTCCTCTTTCTCAATTTTTCCCCTTCAATTTGATCGGAAAAGGTTATCAAGTGTGACAAGTCTATGTCACTAATCAACATGGTAGACCATCTCTCTTTACTAACCAAGTCGGAGACAACCATCACAAATTTGCTCATCCTAGTCGAGTCGGCCACCAAATGTGGAGCATATTTTGAAAGTTGGGTAAACTTGAGGGTATACTCCCTCACACTTATAGACCGTTGTCTTAAATGCACGAATTCCACCAACTTAGCTTCCCTAAGTTCAAGGGGGAAGAACTGATTAAGGAAGGCCACCTTGAACTCCTCACAAAGCACCACATAATTGACTCCTTTTTCCTCTTTCCATTGGTTGTACCATATTTGTGCTATCCCCTTGAGTTGGTAGGCCACCAACTCCACCTTATCCTCCGGCCTCACACCCACGATGGACAAAATTTTGTAGACCGCATCAATGAAATCTTGGAGGTCCTCACTCACCTTTGACCCATGGAATTCTGGGGGATTTATTATCATGAAGTCTCTTACCCGAGAGGCTGGTGTAGGAGCATGAGGGGCTTGGGCCCCTTGATATGCATGATTAGCCACCACTTATGCAAGCAAGGTGTGAGCATCCCTAAGCTCCCCATTGGCTGATTTCTCTTGGGGCGTGCGACCGCATCTTCCTCTCGTATTAGGCATGATCTAACCTAGCAAAGGACAATCGCTAGGGGGAAAGCTTACTTCAACTCTATAGCATGACTTAAAACATGAAGAAGGGAAACATTTCCTATAATGTATCAAAGCCTCCTACTCATATTTGTGGTGCACAACACAACTATGAAAGAGGCTCTAATCAACAGAATGTGTTGGACTCCAAGGATCTAACAACCTAGTGCTCTGATACTACCTTTGTCACGATCCAAGCCTAGGACCTAGACGTGATCGGCGAATGGGGAACCCGAAGGAACCCCAAACATGCCTCGTAGCATATCATTACACATCATTGGTCACAGAAGCAATAGAATACAACAAGAAATAGTAAATTGGGACAACCAAGGCTAAGGGAAAACTTTCATACCATGAACAACAAGAGTGATACAGTCAAAGCTCATAGCATAGATAAATAACATGTCCAATAATACCTCATTACATAGATAAGAGCGGGGACCAAGACAAAGCAACCGGGCTTACACTCATAGTCAAGACATAAGTTAAAAGAGATAGTCTTAACACATAGCAAGAGTTCATAAGTAACGTCTCCGAAATGGAGGACTCACCAAGAAGCTTGATAGAAGTCGTACTAGCCACGTAGAGGAGGAGGATGATCAACCGGTGCTCCGGTTGCTACATGGTGACTTTATGTAGGCATAGAGTATGCATTATGTTTGAATGTACTAAGTATATAGGAAGTAATACAACAAGAGATAGGAATCATAGTCGAAATCTATAGAGATAGACAATAGCTAGTTTAATAACAATACGACATGTATGATAAGTGCTTAAGTAAAATATGCTTACATAGGACATAACATATGTGTAAGAAGAGACCATCAACTATCGTCACACCTAACCATCCTTGGTGATTGAGGTACAAACCCTGTCAATGGGTTGGTCGATCGTCGCACCCTACCACCCTTGGTGCCGGAGTGGAAACCCCCCGATAGGTTGATTGGTACAAACCCCCAACAAGGTTAGTGGATCATCGTACCCTACCACCCTTGGTGCCGGAGAACAAATCCCCCGATAGGTTGATGGGTACAAACCTCCAACAAGGTTACCTAGTGCACAACCCCCGGGTAGGGCATGGTCACATTCCAAAACTATATAAAGAGCACCATATACATATATTCATTTCATCATAATTTCATCATATCATCATCATATAGTCGTTCAACTCATAAGACATGCATTGTACCTTCAATTCCTCAAGAAACCATAATCGGACATTTTATCAAACACTTAGAGGGTGTGTGGTGCTAGTGTAAAACCATGCAATTCAAGAGTGAAATTATGCTAGAAAATTCAATGTAAAATGTATAACCTTTAATAGATACTTGGTAACACCATCAAGCAACTTACATCAAAACCCTTTATTAAATTTTACAATAGACCTTGGTTTCAAACTCAAAATATAGCGAAACAGTCACAATTTCATGAGCTTCAACATAGTGTCTAGTGATTTTCATAATAAGATTATCCAATTGTAAATCAACTTTAAATCACACAAATTAGAGTAAAGGAAGCTTGGGTATCATGGGTGAAAGGAACCCATGAAAAAAATCCACATACCATAGTTTTAGAGATGAACTTGATGAAGATTGGAGATGGAGACTTGAAGCTTGAGAAGAAATCATTAGATCTGGAGAGGTTTTTGAGGCTTGAGTATAGGAGTAAAAATATTGGCTAAATGTTTGAATGAGTATTCAGAAATGTTTAAAATGATATGAGGGTGAAGAATGGTTAAATATAGGAATTTTCACATTCGGGAACACTTAGGCCCAAAATTTAAAAGTCTTGGACCGAAGAAAAAAAAGTAACCAAGTTTTTACACTAGTGCGCGCCCTTGGCGCGTCGTGCCAGGGGTGCGAAAAAGCTCTTTGGAAATGAAATTTTGAAAAATCAAAATTGCTAATCGTTTGCTCTTAAATCAAGGTTAGACCCATTTTCCACTCAAAATGACCCCCCGAACAAGAATATGAAGTCGAATTTTCAATATCGCGCATGGATTTTAAGATATATGGAAATTACAATTCTGGGCACTTCCGAGGCACATTTTTTGGCCACTTTTTGGGGTCATTACAATAATGTAGATGAATTTAATGATCACTTCAACCAATAAAATATATGGTTTCAGGAGCTGCCACACACTTGGAACATGTTTGATTTCACAGATGGAGCAGGGCATTCTTTCTGGGAAACAGGTAAATCTCATGTGTTGAATTTTTTCTTATATTTTTATTAACAATTATGTGTTAAAATTGCATTAATTACAGCAACTGTTGCATATATTTCAGAATGTGTTATATCTTATGCATGAAAATGCAACAATTATTGATATAAATGCAGCAGTTATTAGAACTGCTGCTTCTATAACATTTTTCAGTAATATTGACAGCTATACTTGTTTTTTGTAGGTACAAAATCATGAAATCAAATATTTCTAAGTTAATTGACACAATGCTTCTTGATGAAAGAAAATATCCAATTGCTGCTCTTTGTAATGAAATAAACCGGATATACAGAGAAAAGTTTCATGAGAGGTGCAATATGTTCATAAATGCATCAACCATCTTTGTTCCAAAGATAGAACAAAAAATCACCAAAAATGTCAACTTGGGAAATAAGCTATTGGTTCATCAATCTATCAACTACGAATATCTTGTCACTGGTCACAATGTAGTTGCAATGGTTAATTTGCAATGTAAATCTTACACCTTTAAGCCTAAAGTCAATGTCTACCAGAGAACGGGTAAGAGTTCAAGTTACCTCGAAGGGAAGGTATTAGGCACCCTTTGAGGTCCAGCCGTATCTCGCATTTTATGTGGGGGTTGAAAAATTACAAGCAAGATCAATGAAATAATAATTTTTTTTAGACTAAACATAAGATATTAAACACATTAAAATTTTCTATTTATAATTAGAAAAAAATATAAAATAGATACATGATTAACATAAAAAGCTCATTCTTATAACATTCTAAAGTGACAAAGTTACTTGCAACATAATAAGACAAACACAAGAAAGGTAATAACTAAACAAAAACATATGAGAGAAACTATTTTATTATACACTTAAAAATAAACCACATACATCTTATTTATTACCACAATTATATATATCATTTAAAACTTAAAAAGTTATCAATTACCATATATGTGTTCCAAACAAAGTGACATTTAAAGTCAATTTATATATGAGATTTCGAACATGTATGACAATAAATAAGACAAATACTCAAGTCCCAAAAGTTTATTAATTCAGCTAATCAAATATATTCTCAAGTTGCCAAATTAAAATAAATTGATAATATTAATAACAAAAGAAGAAAAGACTAAACTGATTACTTCTCATAGAATGCTTGAAGTATTTGATAAAGAAAGCGAGAGAAATTGAAACGACCCCAAAAAGTGCTCTAAAATGTGCCTCGGAATACCTGAAATTTTAATTTCTATATATCTAAAAATTCGTTCGTTATTTTGAAAATTCGACTTCATATTCTTTTTCAGGGGGTCAAAATTAGGGGGGAGTAGCTGTAGCGAATTACGAATTTTCAAGTTGGCACAAAAATAGTGTGTAATCCGCGTCTCGGGCGTGTTATTTTCAACATTTTTTTCTTTTCGGGTCCAAGGCTTTGGGTCTTGGGGCCAAGGTTTCCCGTACGTGTTTTTACCTATACTTAGCCTTATTTCACCCTCATATCATTCTAAACATTCCCTAATACTCACTCAAACACTTAGCCATATTTTCACTCCCAAATTCAAGTCTCAAAACCCTTTCCGGATCTTAATGATTTCAATCAAGCTTCAATTCTCCATCTCCAATCTTCTTCAAGGTTTTTCCAAAAGCTAAAGTATGTGGTGCCGAACCATTGGCTCCTTCCACCCACGATACCTAAGTCTCCTTTTACTTAAATTGCATGATTTAAATGTTAATTTACTTATGAGTCATGATTATTATAAATTTCACTGCACAATGATTTGGGGCTTATGAAAGTACGACTGTTTTAGCATGTTTTGAGCTATAAATCTTGGATCTTGTGTAAGATTTGATGAGGGGTTTTGATGAATATTGCTCGAGGATGTTGCAAGGTGTTTATTGATGGTTTTACAATGGATTTTCTTGCATGAATTCACTCTTGAATTGCATGGTTGTTCACTAGCACTATACACCCGCCAAGTATTTGATAAAATGTCCGGCTAGGATTTCTTGAGAAATTAAAAGTTCAATGCATGTCTTCTGAGTTGAATAGTGTTATGATGATTATATGATGATGCATCGATAATGGCATGATGATCAATCAATGGTATGCATATGATGTATAATGATGAGAGGAAATGTAGGCATATGATGACCTTGTGATGATGAAAGTATGTTGTGTATGTGTTGAATTCATGAAAAATATATATGATGTTGCAAGTCAATCACCTTGTTGAAGGGGTGCCAAGCCTCAATCACCTTGTTGAGGGGGTGTCAAGTCTCAATCACCTTGACAAGGGGATGACAAGCCTCAATCACCTTGACAAGGGGGTGTCAAGCCTCGGTTACCTTGTTGAGGGGGTATCAAGCCTCAATCACCATTCAAGCAATAATGTGACTTGAAGTTGGGAAGTAGCTCACTTGGTCTATAATGATGTCTATTTCTATGCATGCTCTAATTCTATATAAGCATATGATTCACTAACATGTTTTACTTCAAACATCATTTATACATGTCACATTGATAGTATGCTATCCATTGTCTATGTTTATCCATTTTTCCTATGATGTCTATCTCTTGATGCATTGCATCTCACATACTTAGTATATTCAATTGTATTAATGCATACTCTATGCCTATATGATGTTACCATGTAGGAACTAGAGCTCCATTTGGTCATCATCCTCCTTCACGTGGCTAGTGATATCCAATCAAGCTAGATGGTGAATCCTCATGTCCGAGGACAATATCTATGTTCTTATGCTATGTAGTTAAGTCTATCTTTCATTTTTGGGTATACTTGACTATGAGGGTGAGCCCAGTTGCTTGTCTTTGCCCCCGCTAAGTTCTATGTTAGAGGTGTTGTTGGACAAAATATGTATTACGCTTAAGCTTTGACTCACTTATGATATCCAATCTATTTAAATATGATTCTCTCTCCCTTAGTTCCAATTTCTCTTGTTTATGTTTCTTATGTCATCTTATCTTGCTTCCATGACCAAGGATGTGTGATGATATGTGATGAGGCTTGTTTGGGGTTCTTACAGGTTCCCTATTAGCCGGTCGCGTCTAGGCCTTAGGCTTGGGTCGTGACAAAGACGGTATAAGAGTACTAGGTTGATAGATCCTCGGATCCAACACACCGTATCGATTAGAGTCCTATTCATGGTTGTAAAAACGTGCCATGACTATGAATAGGAGGCTATGAGACATTTTAGGAAATGTTTCCCTTCTTCATGTTCTACGTCATGCTATAGAGTGGCAGTGAGTTTTTCTCCCTAACGATTATTCTTTCCTATGCTAGATCATGCCAAATACTTGAAGAAGAAGGGCCCAAACTCCCAAGAAGCAAACTATCAATGGTGAGCTACGAGATGCTCTCACTATGCTTGCCCAAGTTGTGGCCAACCAAGTAAATCAAGGGGCCCAAGCCCCTCATGCTATTATCCCAGAACTAGGGTAAGAGACTTCATGAGGATGAATCCTCCGATGTTCTATGGGTCAAAAGTGGATGAAGATCCACAATAGTTCATTGATGAGGTCTACAAGATCTTGAATGTCATAAGTGTTGGGTCGAATGAAAAGGCGGAGTTAGCGGCGTACTAACTCAAAGGGGTAGCCCAAATATGGTATGATCAATGGAAGAGGAAGAAGGGAAACGGTTATATGGTGCTTTGGGAGGAGTTCAAATAATCTTTTCTTAACTGATTTTTCCCTCTTGAGCTTAGGGAAGCTAAGTTGGTAGAGTTCTTGAACTTGAAACAAGGTGTTATGAATGTGAGAGAGTATTCTCTCAAGTTTAATCAACTTTCAAAGTATGCTCCTTATTTGGTGGCCGATCCTAGATCTAGAATGAATAACTTTGTGATGGGGGTGTCCAACTTGGTAAATGAAGAATGCCAGTCCACCTTGCTAATTAGTGACATGGACTTGTCTCGGTTGATGACCTATGACGAGCAAATGGAGGAAGAGAAATTGAGGAAGATAAGGGGGCATGACGCCAAGAGGGCTCGATTTGATGGTGGCTCCCAAGATCTAGAGTCTGGTGGTGCTTCAAATAAGAGGATGGTGATTGATGGCGTGACCATCTCAAGGGGGCAAGATGGCTATGAAGGGAGAACTAATCCTAAGTGTCCAAGGTGTGGAAGGTACCATGGTGGGCCATGTTTGAGGAAGATCAATACTTGTTATAGTTGTGGAGAGGAGGGTTACAAGATAATAAATTGTCCTCTTAGGCGCAAAAGGGTAGAGGTGGTGAGGTTGATCAAGGGGATGCTCCAATACGTAATTGGTTCTATGCTCTTCAAAGGAGGCAAGAAGTAGATGATGCACCCGATGTTGCTACCAGTATGTTGAAGTTTCCTTGACTTTGATATGTGTGAATTATAGGGGTCGGTGTGCCATTGTATCTTTCTTTACTCTTTTGATGACTAGAAAGTCCATAAGTGTTGACTCGTGTTCATATTGCATTAGGTTTTATCTTGTGACTTGTTGGAGTTGGTGTGGTTGTTTTGATGTTATCCTTGGGATGGGATAGTTGCAGGCATGTTGTGTCTTCATGGATTGTAGGATCCGTAGAGTTAGATTCCGACTCCCAATGAACCCGTCTTGAGTCGGAGGGTGTCAAGTGGTAGCAAAAGAGGTAGGTCCATCCTTGTCTTAAGGTTCAATTGATATCTAAGGGTTGCCCATATTCTTATTGCATAGAAGTCTTGCCTTGTGATCTTCATTGAACTTTGCTTGATGTGTTGGAGGTCTTGGGGTAGTTTGGGCTACTTACATAGCATGTTCTTATAAGTGAGGAACCCATAAGGTTATAATATGATGGTTGAGGATGGTCGTCTATTTGGTCAACTACAATGGATTAGTCGCTTCACTAAGATTGATCTTTGGTTTGAGCTTTGTCCCCAAGTGAGCAATATTAGTATTGGTGGAGTTGTTTTGTTGAATTATGCATTGGCTATGTTTATGGGTTTCATGAATAGGGTCTTTAGTCCCTACCTTGTTATGCTTGTGCTGTTCTTTAGTGTTGAAGTATGGATTTAATTATAGTTTGTGAATCCTTTTGGGAATAGTGTGCAAGTCTTGGATGAGGGAAGGTTGTTTGCTAAATATGATAGGTGTGAATGAAGGATAACAAGAAAGTGGCTAGAATTCTTTAAGGGTCATGATATGCATGTGCGTTATTTTCCCAGTAAGGCTAATGTTGTGGTCGGTGCTCTAGGTAGCCTAGCATTGGAGAAGTTGATCATGGTGGTGTAGTATTCTTGTTGGTTCCAAATCTTCTTGGGTTGGAGAGGTCTGGATTAAGCAAGGCCTCGATTTCGTCTTATTAGGATTGGAAGTTTTGGGGGAAGAGAGGGTAGAGGGGAGGTTGTCTCCCAAGGGGAAGATGGTAGTTCGTGGCAACAAGTGGAATAGGTGTGATTAAGGTTGACAATGAGTTATAGTTGTGAGTCCTTTTAGAGTGTAGAGGAAGTTGGTAAGGTTGCATTTGGATGGGAGTTGCCTATGGTCATGGTTCGTCCGGTTTTGCATGCTTCTAAGTTGAGGGGATGTGTTGGTGACTCAAGTGCTATAGAATTCCTTGAAGTTGTGGGTGTTACGATGGAAGAGTTGACTTATGAGGAGGTCTGGTGGAGAAGTTGTGTGAAGATTGATTAATAATAATGTAGGGTTCGTCAAGGCCCTTTGGAAGAGTCGTCTATTCGTATGTGGTTCTTGGGGAGCCGGTGAAGACAAAGAGAAGCAATATCCGTATTTCTTTCATTCTATTCAAGCTTATGATAACACGTCAAGTCCTTTTATATGATTCCAAGCCTTGTATTTCAGCCCCTATGTCATTCATATGCATTCATGCTTAAGTTGACAAACTTATGATGATTTTATACTTATGTTGAGATTTTGAAAATGGTGTTTTAAACGTAATGTTGCATTCTTGTTAGGGCTAATTTGTTTATGATAACTCTTGTCTTTTACGTCTCTTTTACATTCGGGGACGAATGTTCCCAATGGGGAGATATTGAAACGACCCCAAAAAGTGCCCGAAAATGTACCTTAGAATTGCCGGAATTTTAATTTTCATATATCTAAAAATTCATTCGTTATTTCAAAAATAAAATTTCATATTCTTGTTCAGGGGATCAAAATTAGGGGGAGAAGGGTCTAACCTCCATTTTAGAGCAACCATAGTGAATTATGAATTCTCAAGTTGGCACAAAAATAGTGTGTAATCTGCATCTGGGGAGTGATGCACTCTAGTGTTATTTTGAGCATTTTTCTGTTTTTAGGTCCAAGGCTTTTGGTCTTGGCCCCAAGGATTCATATGTGTTTTTACCTATATTTAGCGTTATTTCACCTCTATATCATCTGAAACATTCTTCAATAGTCACTCAAATACTTAGTGATATTTTCACTCCCAAATTCAAGTCTCAAAACCCTTTTGGAATTTTAAGGATTTCAACCAAGCTTCAATTCTCCATCTCCATTCTTCTTCAAGGTTTCTCCAAAGGCTAAGGTATGTGGTGTTGAACCATTGGTTCCCTCCACCCATGATGCCTGCCTCCTTTTTACTTAAATTGCATAATTTAAATGTTGATTTACTTATGGGTCTTAATTATTATAAATTTCACTGCACAGTGATTTGGGGTTTATGAAAGTATAATTGTTTTAGCATGTTTTGAGCTATAAATCTTGGATTTAATGTAAGATTTGATGATGGATTTTGATGTATATTACTTGAGGGTGTTACAAGTTGTTGATTGATGGTTTTACAATGAATTTTCTTGCATGATTTCACTCTTGAATTGCAGGGTTTTACACTAGCATTACACACCTGCAAAGTTTTTGATAAAATATCCGGCTAGGGTTTTTGAGGAATTGAAGGTCCAATGCATGTCTTCTGAGTTGAGTAGTGCTATGATGATTATATGATGACGCAAAGATGATGGCATGATGATGAATCAATGGTATGCATATGATGTATAATGATGAGAGGAAATGTAGGTATCTGATGACCTTGTGATGATAAGAGTATGTTATATATGTGCTGAATTCATGAAAAGTATCTATGATGTTGCAAGTCAACCACCTTGTTCAGGGGGTGCCAAGCCTCAATCACCGTGTTGAGGGGTGCCAAATCTTAATCACCTTGACGAGGGGTTGCCAAGCCTCAGTTTCCTTCTTGAGGGGGTACCAAGCCTCAATCACCTTAACGAGGGGGTGCCAAGCCTCGGTTGCCTTGTTGAGGGGGTATCAAGCCTCAATCACCATTCAAGGAATGGTGTGCCTTGGAGTTGGGAAGTAGCTCACTTGGTCTATGCTGATGATCTATTCCTACGCATGCTCTAATTCTATATAAGCATATGATTCACTAACATGTTTTA
>JAPFFP010013157.1:0-17001 GCA_026153255.1 Solanum medicagineum
TTAGAGGTTGTGGGTGTTGTAGAAGATAATTTGACCTATGAGGAGGTCCCGGTGGAGATTTTAGATAGGCAAGTAAAGAAATTGAGAAACAAAGATGCAGCTTCTATCAAGGTCCTTTTGAGGAATCAACAAGTTGAAGTGCTACATGGGAAACCGCGGCGGACATGAGAAAGTGATATCCATATCTTTTCCATTCTACTCAAGGCGAAGGTACTAATATAATTCCCCTATATGATTTCAAGTCCTATGTTTCAGTCCACATATTATTTTGCATGCATCCATGTTTATGTTGACAAGTTTATAGTGATTTTTGACATTCATGTTGAGATTTTTGGAAATGATGTTTAAATGCATTTGTTGCATTCGTGTCAGGCTGAAATCTTCATGATCACTTCGCTCAAGCATGTTTCTTTGATATTCAAGGACGAATGTTCCCAAGGAGGAGATATTGAAATGCCCAAATGTGCGTTGGAATACCCATAATCGTAAATTCCATATATCTCAAAATTCGTGTGTGATATTGAAACTCCGACTTCATATTCTCAATCAGGGGAAAATTTGAGTGGGAAATGGGTATAATTCAGATTTTAGATGACCCATAGCGAAAAATAAATTTCACAAACTTTCAATTTCCAGTTTGCCTCCGCGACCAGGCCACGAAGCGGATTAGGCGCGGATCAGTGTTAATTCTTCCTCCGAGATGGGTCGGCATTGCAAACCAGACGCGGACCAATACCTGTTTTTCCTTAATTTTCCTGTGTCGACCAAGGACATTGGGGTAGCGCCATGCAAACTTATACATAAAAACACCCATACTTAGCCATTTTTCAACTCTATATCTCTAATAACACTTACAAGAACCTCTCGAAGACTTAACCAAATATCTCATTCAAATTTAAAGGATTTCAAGCTTAACTTTGGAACTCAAGGATTCACTTAAAGCTCTAAGTTTTGTTCAAGCTCAACCCAAGAAAACCCAAGTTTGAGGTATATGGGTTTCATCTATTAGGTCCTTTCATCAATGGAGCTCATTCTTCCTTTTTATGAAAATTGCATGTTTTCAAGTTGTATCATCTATGAACATCTTTTATTATGGATTATGAGTATAAATCATATTGGGTTTTATGAAATATTGATTGATTATGCATGACTATCTATTTCAAGCTTATACCATGATTTGATTATATCTATTGAGACTATGCATATTTTAAGCTATGAAACTATGATCTATTATGAGATTTGATGATGGATTTCAAGGTACCCTACATGGAGGTTTTATTACATGTTGGTGGGTTGATTTGCATTAAGTTTTCTCATCTTATTTCACTCTTGAATTACATGATTTTGAACTAGCGTCATGAACCCACCATGTGTTTGATAAAATGTCAAGTCAAGAATTCTCAAGCTATAGATGATTTATTTCATGATTTACAAGTAAAGTGACTATATGATGATTAAGGGCTTTCAAGTAAGTATTGAAATGAAAAGTATCTATGATGTTACAAGTATCCAATTAACCTTATTTCAAGATTTTTACCTCTTGTGAGCCATTCATGTTAAAGCAAGGTTCATGTATGATTATGATCTACTCTCATGTTTCAAGTTAGGCTCACCATTAGAGGTCAAGCATTTTTATGAGCTACTCAAGTCATGTTCTTACAAGCTATTCATGTTATGATTAAAGAATGATTATTTCAAGTATTCTGCGGGATTAGACTTAGCACCGATGGATTGAATGTCGGCATGGACTATCTTTAAGGGTCAATACTTCTTTCCTCAAACTATGTGCCAACTTAGGATTATACCTTACCCTTGCTGTACTGGTAGATTCATTTAGTGCACTTTTATCATGAAATCCACCCCAAAATGGGACGGGTTCCTACAGGAGGGTTAGTTCTCCGAAATGGGACGGGCTCCTGTAAGGTGAAGTATAGTTTACCTTGGCAAGTCGACCACCTCTTTACCGATGAGGGTAATCATCAGGATTCCAAGTTGTAGCTTGCTTGGTTTTACTTTTGTAGGTTAGGGTCTCTTCCCACCCATGTATCATATTCTATGTAAGTTGAATGATTTACAAGCATGTTTTACTTCAAGCATTGATCATGCATGCCATATTGAGATTACACTTATCTATTGCTTATTATTATACATTTTGACTACATTGACTTATGTCTTGTTGCATAGCATCCTACACACTTAGTACTTATGTCTACAATGTATTACCATGTAGGGACCGGAGCACCAGTTGATCATCCTCCTCTTGGCTCGTTGATGCTTTGAAGGTAAGCTTTGGTGAGTCTTCAAGTCCGAGGACACTATCTACCTTATTCTTGCTATTTTGAGACTTCTTTATGTTGAACACTTGTTATTAGGAAGGTGAACCCAGAGAGTATCTTGGCCCCCGCTCCATTCCATATTAGTGGCGTTGATGCGTATTTTGATGTACTTATGCTATGAGTTTGAGTCTTTTATTCTTTAATGGGTAACAAAGACTTTCCTTTGTCCAGCTTCCCTTTTTATTATATCTCTTGTTGTTGTTTACTTTGCTTCCGCATCCAAAGATGTGTGATTGATATGCTAAGAGGCTTGTTTTGGTTCCTTTGAGTTCCCATTTGCCGTGCCATGTCTAGGCCCTAGGCTTGGGTCATGATAGGCATGTACTTGTGGGACTATGAGATTCACTTCTAAAGGGTCATGCCTCAACTAAGGGGATGAGGCTCAATCTCAAGGTCCTCTCGGCGAGAAGTCGTCTTTCCATGGGAATACATATACATATACGTGCTTGAAATAGAGCATAAGTCTTTTGTCATCATGCATTCTTAGGCTTAAAGCCAAATCACATTTCATAATCATGCATACAAGGGCTTAAGAGTCAAATCATACTTCAATTCATGCACACATGCATAGGAATAACTTATTCATACATATACATGATGGTGTATGCACACCCATAATTACTTAAAAGCTATATCATAGATATTATGTGATCACATGTCATGTCATAACCATACTTACTAGAAGGCATAGTCATAATCATAATTGGGTCGTAACCCACATCATAAATCTCATAAAAATATTTGTTCATGCATGCATATGCCATGACCAATGAAGGAAGAGCATTGGCATTAGGAATTCATAGTTAAAACATGATAATAAAATAAAATAATAATAAATCCATGAAGAAATCAACAATTAAAGCATACTTGAAATTATCCATGTATAGATTCATAGGTTAAAGAGACATGCATATTCAATTGTTCATAAAATCAATGCAAATCATAATAATAAGATTCAATTCATCATAAAATTAATAATTAAGTTCAACCCATAACTCAATTTTCAATAAATTAAAATTAATTTAAAAGACCAATTTGCAAATCATACTTGAAATTCATGTAATTGAAGAAATAAATTTTTGGGTCTTCATGATTGGAAGAAAATCATGATTGAATCCCACATACCTTGAATAATTTGGAAAGATTAAGATGAATTAAACTTGATCTTGGCATCCCACAAAAGATCCCCTAGCTTGAATCCTTTGAATGAGTGACTTGGAGAGTAAGTCTTACGAGTAATGAAATAAACTATATGTAAAGCTTGAATTAGAGGTTAGAATTAGTGTAGTAGATGTTTAGGAGTGTAAAATGGGGGCATAAAGGTCTTAAAAATCCTTGGGGACAAGCCAAATTATCAAAAACACCTCAATAAAATGAGATTTGAAATTTTATTCGAAAAGTACCACGAACGTTTGTACTGGCTGTGAAGCTTTTCAAGGTTCGTGAAAGCTCATTGACTTAGCACTGCCAAGTTATAGGAAAACAGGCATAACTTCTTATCCCAAACTCAGAATTAGGTGAAACTGGGTGAGTTAGAAAGCTAATTCAAAGATCTTCAATATAGTATGTCGTAGGTCACTAGATTATTTTTGTACTATGAGATATGACTATTTTAAGTTGACATTTATACTGATTCACGTGAAAAACATAGCCAAGAATTCATTTGAACTTGGCTTGATGTAAGGGATACATAATCACCATAAACCATATACATAAGCTTGGATTGAAGGCTTGAAAGTGTATTAAGCTTAAGATTCAAGGTTACAGGGAGATCTTTTGGTTAGAGCTTGAAATGAGGGTTCAAAAATTGCTTTGAGCGAATAAATGATAGGCTAAGCATTATAGAGTACATGGAGTGACATGGAATTGATTTGGGAGGTTAAAGGACCAGCTCCAATTGAACGGATCTCTAAAGATCTCCTGTGCTACTTCAGGAAAGCACTACACGAGCTATACAAAGCTCCACGGACAAGACAAGTGTCCGTGGAGGGTGCGTCATCGTCAAGACGGTTCTTTCATACTCAGAATACTTTGGATAAAGCCTTCACGAGATCCCACCATGAGTCGTGGCGGGTTGTACAGATTGTATAGGGTGCCTGTGGTGGCCATCCATCTCGAATTTCTCATCTCTACAATATGCATCTTCTCATCTTATGAGTTTTTGACTGACCAAATGGTCTAACCATCATGTTGTAGAATTTACCTTTAAGTTTAGATGGTACCTACTTATCACAGAATACTCTAAAGGCAAGTCACCTTTTAATCTATACTACTGCAGTGTGATATGTGGCATCATCGTTGATATCTCTACTACTTTGGATGACAGACCCAAGATATTTAAAGATTTCTCTCTTGAGAATACATTGAGTGGTAAGCCTCACTCCTATGTCATCATCATTCATAACAATACTGAATTTGTATTCCAAGTTTATTGTTTTGGTCTTACTCAATTTGAACCCTTTGGACTTTAGAGTTTATCTCCAAAACTTCAACCTATCATTAACTTTGTTCTGTGTCTCATCAATTAGCACTATGTCATTCACAAATAGAATACATCGTAGAACCTCCTCCTGGATAGACAATGTCAGCTAATCAATCACCAAGGCAAAAAGGCTCAACATAGATTCTTAATGTAATCCCATCTTAATTGAAAAATGCTTGAAGTCTCCTCCTATCATTCTAAGCCGAACCTTGGCTCAATCATACATATCCTTTATTATCCTAATACACCACGGAGACACCTTTAGTCTCTAGACACTTCTAGAGGATATCCCTCAATACTCTGTCATAGGCCTTCTCAAGATGAATGAACACCATATATAGGGGTCCCTCTTTCTTTCTCTATATTTCTTCACCGACCTCTACACAAGATGGATTGCTTTATTAGTCGATCATCTTGGAATGAATCTAATCTAATTCTCTAAAGTTGAAACTCCTTTTCTCACTCTCATCTCTACCACAGTCTTTCAGACCTTCGTAGTATGGTGTTAGAATTTTGGATATCACTCTTGTTCTTATACACTAAAATCATTGTACTCTACCTCTATTCGTTGCGTAACTTAATTGTCTTTAAAATAACATTAAACAACCTAGTCAACTACTCCATATATCTATCTTGTTAGAGCTCTTCTGGAATTCCTTCGAATCATGTAATGTCTGATCGCTCTCTTCCTACTCATTCTACTAATAGCACATCTAACATCCTTAATGTTAAAACACATGTAGTACCCAAAATCTGAAGATATGAGAGTGCGCATATCGCTTAACACAATATCTCTGTCTCCTTTCTCATTTATGAGTTTGTGGAAGTACTTGCCACCTCCACTTAATAGAGGTCTCATCTACCAATACCTCACCTTCCTCATCCTATGTCATGACCCTAAAAATCCATTAAGACTAAAAGACCACGACTTCTAAAATAAAACATCAAAGACCAAACCATAGATAAATAGATAAGCCCCATCTCCTGATGTACCATCAAGCCTAGGAGGAGCGAATTTCACAAACCTCTAGAAACTTTTCTGCTCTGACAGTAACGTAGTAACACTAGCACAAATTCGTGGGGCTAAGAATCTCGACGGCGCAATAGAGAGCGCTGGGAATGCCCCTAAAGTATAGAATCCCACACTTGGTCCCAAAATAGGCTGGGATAGACCAATGGGCGTAGGAGAAAATGAGGAAACCAGAAGATCACCGGTGATAGAAACACCCTCTAACCTTGCCAACAGTCAAACTAATACCTCTTAAAGTGCCGGTGTAGTGTCTAAAACTGTAGGACTAGGAACTATATCCTTGGGTTGTCCCCTCAGGCTCAAGCGTAGGCTCGACAACAAGCTTCGGCTCTATATTAAGCTCTGGTTAGGTCTTCTTGACTCATCCCTGATCTGGCTCCACCCCTCTAGCAAAACCATAACCTCTAGCTCTCCCACGACACATGCCTCACCCATGTGAAATAAGGCCTTAGTAGTAGGTACGGGCTCTCCATCCATAACTCTTGGCATCTGCATAGAAAGAGTGGATTAGAGACATCTAAATACTTGATATGAAGGAACACACAAAAAGTAACCAGTAAGAGAAGGTTTATCCTAAAAGAATAATGTAGCCTCTTGAAGATAAATACAGATGTCTACGTATCGATCCACGGGACTCTACTAGACACCCTACTCTTTGACTTCGAGACTGATGAATCTAGAGCTCTGATACCAAACTTGTCATGACTTTAAAAGTAGATCAAAACTAAATGACCATGACTTCCATAATATAATAGTAAAGACTAACACCATAGATAAATAGATAAGGTGAATATGATACAAGACCAATACCAAGACCAGGAATCGCGAGTGCAAATAGCATCTAAAGTAATGCCAAATCAAAGTACAAACATCATAGTCTGAGGAGATACAATAAAGACTACTAACTAGATGATATTATCTAAAAGGAACTCAAAAACTTGAGTCTCACCACTAGTGTCATGACGCAAGCCTAGATCCTAGGTTAAACACCACAAATGGAGAGCCCGGAAGAACCCTAAACAATCCTATTAGGCATACATTCCTTAGTTGTGGAAGAAAAGCTAAAACAAATAACACATAATTCTAGGGAAGCGACACACTGGACTCACGCTATGGGGATGTTGTAGGGAAAAGGATTAGTATGGATCACATAGCAAATAAAGTCTAAGGGACAGGTAAGTATGACTCATGCTATGGGGACAATTAGTGTCTTGAGACTCCCATCTCATCAATAACATACAATAAGCATAATAAAGGAATAATATACTAAGGGAGTCTTTCATAACACATAGCATAGTAAGATTCGATCTCATAACATAGAAATCCATATATCCAACAACTCTAAGTCGAATAGGACGAGGGCCAAGACATCTCCCGAGCTCACCCTCGAAAAATAATATTTATAATTAGATGAGTCTTACTAAAGAATGAAAGTAAATGTCTATTTTCACTAGAGTGGAGGACTCACCAAAATCAATCTTCAATCGATCCGTCTAGCCACGTAGAGGAGGAGGATGAATAGGAGCTTCAGTCCATACATGGTCAGATCATGTAGGAAAAAGATACATTAGTACTTGGAATTTACTAAGTTTGCAGGGTGAAAGATGCAACAAGGAACATAAGCCATAATAAAATAATACGAATAATCATAATCAACGGATGCAAGCTCAATATGTCATGAATGGAAAATGCTTCATTGAACATGCATGAAGAATCATCAAACCATGTAACATCATATACATAGTGAGAAAGGACCATAACCGATATGTATGACAAAGCGAGCTACTACCTGAAATTTCGATGTTCACTCCATACCATACTAGGAGTGTTCTACTTTTTCAAGGTAAACCAAACACTCACCTTACGACATAGCCTTTTCAGGAAATGCCCATATACCCCTTAAATTGCGGCATGGCCTTTTTAGTAGATTTCATCAATTATCTTTACCTTACAACATTTTTCTTTTTGATAGATACAAGCCCATATAGGGAATCAATAGCATGAAGCTATGGTAGCATATAATTTAGAGACAGTGGGAGACTACCACGGTTGTCACGACCCAAGCCTAGGGCCTAAATGTGACATGGCGAATGGGAACACGAAGAGACCCGAACACTAGCCACTTAGCATATAAATTACATATCCTTGGTCGCAGAAGCAAAGTAAACAACATCAAGAGATTTAAATAAGTATAATGGGACTAAGGGAAGTCTTAGATAACCATAAACAATCAAAAGTCAAGTGCATAGCATAATTACATCAAATGTCCAACAAACCTCTGAACATTTGGGGGCCAAGACACTTTCGAGGCTCACCCTCATAGTATCAAGAATTCAACATAAAGAAATATCATAAGCAAGAGTAGCATAGCTAGTGTCCTCGAACTTGAGGACTGACCAAAGCTTATCTTCAAGATATCACAACTAATCACGTGGAGGATGATCATGAGAAGCTCCAGTTCCTACATGGTAACGTCATGTAGGCATAGAGTATGCGTTAGTACATTTGAATGTACTAGGTATGTAGGATACAAAGCAACAAGGGATAGGCAACATAGCCAAAATGCATAAATATAGGCGATGGATAGTATAATAACAATATGGCTTGCGTGATCAATGCTTGAAGTAAAACATGCTTGTATAGAACATATTACATGTATAGAAAAAGACCATCATAATAGACGAAGCAAACCATTACTTGAACTCCAAGGCATACCACCCCTTTGGAAGGTGATTGAGGTATATACCCCTCAACGTGGTAGTATGGCATACCACCCCCCGATAAGGTAACTGAGACTTGGCACCCTCTCAACAAGGTGATTAAGACTTGACACCCTCTCAACAAGGTGATTGAGGCTTGGCACCCCCTCAACAAGGTGATCGAGGCATGATACCCCCTCGACAAGGCGATTGAGACATGGCACCTTCTCAACAAGGTGATTCAGGCTGGTACCCCCTCAATGAGGCGAGACCAACTTGCAACACCAACGACACTTTTCATGATGTCAACACATATATACATTCCTTTCACCATCATAAAGTCACTTGACTTATAAGCCATACAATAGATCATCAATAACTCAAGAATCCTTAACCACACATTTTATTAAACACTTGGCGGGTATGTAATACTAGTTCAAAATCATGCAATTCGAGAGTGAAATCATGTGCGATACTCAATGTAAATCGACCCACCAACACTTGTTAACACCGTCATACAAGATACATTGAAACCCCTCATCAAATCTCATAATAAATCATAGAGTCATAGCTCAAAACATGCTTACAGAGTCAACATTTTATGAAACTCCAAAATAGTTTATAGCTAAAGTCATAATAAGAGATACCCATACATAATCCAACTTGAAAACATGCAATTTAGATAAAAAGGAAGGTTGGCACCATGGGTGAAAGGACCCAATGGTTGAAACTCACATACCCCAAATTTGGGGATTTCCTTGATAAAGATTTGAATGAGAACTTGAAGCTTGAATAATTTTTTCTTGAGATTCGAAAATGAGTTTGAGTCACTTGGATTTGGATGAAATATTTGGCTAAGTGTTAGAGAGGGTTTTGGGGAATGTCTTGAAAGATATGGAGTTGAAAAATTACTAAGTATAGGTGTTTTTACGCATAGGAAGGCTTAGGGACAAGGTCTTAAAGCCTTACGCCAAAAACAAATTGGGAGCCAAAAATAACACTGGTCCGCGCCTTGGCTGCGTTGCGCAAGGGACACGGAGCTTCTTTGTTTTTCATAAATTTTGGAAAATGAAATTTAGCTACGGTTGCTCTAAAATCGGGGTTATACCATTTACCACTCAATGTTGCCCCCTGATCATGAATATGAGGTCAAATTTCTAATACCATGCACAGATTTGAGATATATCTAAATTACGATTATGGGCATTTTCGAGGCACATTTTCGGGCACTTTTTGGGACGTTTCAATATCTTCCCCTTGGAACATTCATCCCTGAATGTCAAAGAAATGTACATAAGAGAAGTAATCATGAAGATTTCATCCCAACATGAATGCAACAAATACACTTAAATATCATGTTCAAAAATCTCAACATGAATGTTAAAATCGCAATAAAATCATCAACATATACATAAATGCATGCAACATGATATGAGGGTTGGAACTTAGGACTTAAAATCATAAAAGGGACTTAGTTTGCTATCTCAAGCTTGAATAGAATGTAAGAGGTACAGATATTGCTTCTTCATGCCGGCTCCATCTCCCCAAATGTCATTTTCAACTTATTAATGCCCCCAAAGAACCTTGACGGAGGCTACACCTATGATCCTCAACCTGTTCACATGTCTACACAACATCTCAACCGGGACTGCCTCATAGGTCAACTCATCCTCCACAACACCCATAACCTCAAAGAGTCCTATAGCACTTGGGCCACCAAGACATCCCCTTAACATAGATACATGAAAGACCGGATGAGCCCTATCCATTCCCATAGGCAATTCCAATTCATAGACCACTTTACCAATTCTCCTCAATACTTTATAGGGACCCACAAACCTTGGGCTCAATTCCCTTTTCTTGCCAAATCGGATCACACCCTTTATGGGTGGGATTTCAAGGAACCCAATCATCAACACAAGCACACATAAACTACCTTAGTACTGAAGGACACCATCTCTCCCTTGGGAGAAAACCTCTACTTCACCACCTTCCACCAAAGTATTCAACTCTAGTAAGGGGGGTTTATGGTCTTGCTCTAACTTGAACCCTTCAACCAAATAAGATTTGGAACCCTCAAACCATTACACTACCATTCTCAACTTCATCCAACCTCATTCCCAAACCTAGCCAACCGGTGCACTTCCCTGACTACCTCTTGACACGCACAATTCACACTTATCACTTCTAGCAAACAACTCCTCATCCCTCAAGATTTGCAGCATCGCTCTCAAATGACTCACAAGCTCTTCTTCATTCTGGTAATAAGTCAATATACCATCCACAAACTACCACAGACAAAACAAGGTAGGGTTTAAAGACCTTAATCATGAGATCCATAAACATAGTCGATGCATTAGTCAATCCAAAAGACACTACCACAAATTTCAAATGCCCACACCTAATCCGAAAAGGTCATCTCGGGGATATCACGCTCCCTCACTCTCAGTTGGGGGAAAATGAAATCGGAACGAATATCAATCTTAGAAAAGAAATAACTAGCCTCTTGTAGTTGTTCAAATAGTTCGTCTATCCTTAACCATCACGTTACAACCTTACGGGCTCTACATTCATTGAAAGCATGATATGCATGTAACCAATCCACCCAAGACCTCCAAACCCACCAAACCAAGCTAAACAAAATCACAAGACAAAACTTCATGCAAATGGGCAACCTTTATAGACTTTTCTAGCAACAAAAGACTCACCAATGGAGGTAGACACCAAAAGGGCTCACATAACAATTCGGGTTTAACATGTAGCTTTTTGACAACAAAAAGAGTAATAAAAGAAAGAGTGGCACCCGGATCTATCAATGTATACACATCAAAATCAAAAACCTTCAACTTACCTTGTAAAACATTACTCCAAGTCTAGTGAACCATAGAGGGGTATGGTTAAGAATATCGGCGGTCATCCTCATAATCATTAGTAACCCTTCGACTTTCCGGACTCGTGATCCTTTGTACCACACTCAATACATGCACTCGAACTAGCCAAAAAATATCCCGAATAGTGCTTCCCATACTTGTGGCAAGGAGGAGAAGCTTGAACACCAACACCCTTACCCTTCTTTTGAGCATATGGACAATCAACAATCTTGTGGCCCATCTTGCCACACCCATAGCATGCACCCGTGTTCCTCAGACATGTGTGATTATGATTTCTCTCACATTTTGGGCACCTAGGATGAGTCACTCAACCATTACCACCTTCGCAATGAACCCTTCTTCTTCTTTCCTTTGAGGACACCGGGCAATCTGTGATCTTATGCCCAACAGCGACACACTTGAAACAACTCTCAGTGCCCACTAAACACTCCCCTTGATGCTTCTTGCCACAACCTTGACAAATGACGAAATGGACCCTTTCCTTTTAGTACTTAGACACTGGTAGTCTAGTAGAAGATGGAGCACCCTCAACCCGGTAGTCTAGTAGAAGATAGAGCAGCCTCAACTCGATTCTCTTAGCCTTTCTCTTTCCCCTCTTATCATTTGCAATCTCGGGGGTGCCCACCAATTGGTTAAGTTGGCGGCCACAGTTGGCTAATAACCATAGAGCATTGCTAACCTCCACGTTGGAAATGTCAATGTCCTGAATAGCTTGAGACATGTTCTGAAACGCAACGATTAAGATCAGTAGTAAGTCTTAGGGGAAGCTAACGCTTCGCGCGACATATCATGAAAAAGTGAAACATTTCCTAAAAAGCCTCATAGCATCCCATTCATAGTTGTGGCATGCTTTACAACCATGAATAAGATTCTAATCAACACAGTGCGTTGGATTCCGAGGACCATTAACAACCTAGTGCTCTGATACAAAATTTGTCATGACCCAAGCCTTGGGCCTAGATGTGACACGATGAATAGGAACCAGAATGGACCCAAACAAGACTCTTAGCATATCAATCACATATCCTTGGTCGCGAAAGCAAAATAAACAACATCAAGAGATTTAAATAAGGATAAAGGGACTAAAGAAAGTCTTAGATAACCATAAATAATCAAGTGTCAAGAGAATAACATGTGAGAAACTCAATGTAAATCAACCCACCAACACTTGGTAACACCCTCATGCAAGATACATTGAAACCCCTCATCAAATCTCATAATAGATCAAAGATTCACAACTCAAAACATGCTTAAACAGTCAATGTTTTATGAAACCCCAACATAGTTTATAGCCAAATTTATAATAAGAGATACCCATAGATAATCTAGCTTAAAAACATGAAATTTACATAAAAAGGAAGGTTGGGCACCATGGGTGAAAGGACCCAATGGTTGAAACCCACATACCTCAAATTTGGGGATTTCCTTGATGACTATTTGAATGAGAACTTGAAGCTTGAATAAAGTTATTGAGATACGAAAATGAGTTTAAGTCACTTGAATTTGGATGAAATATTTGGCCAAGTGTTAGAGAGGGTTTTGCGTAAACGGGGTTAAAAATGACTAAGTATAAGGTTTTTAAGCATAGAAAGACCGCAAAGCCTTAGGCTGAAACAAAACTTGGAGCCAAAAACAACACTGGTCCGTGCACTAGACGCGTCGCGCCAGGGACACGGACCCTCTCTGTTTTTCACAAATTTTTGTAAAACAAAATTTTGCTACGGTTGCTCTAAAATTGGGTTCATACCCATCTCCCACTCAATTTTTCCCCTAATTGTGAATATGAGGTCGAATTTTTGATATCACGCATGGATTTTGATATATATGAAAATTACGATTATGGGCATTTCTAAGACATATTTTCGGGCACGCTTTGGGGCTTTACAACGGTTCTCTCGGTGCTAGGTCACAATCCCATTGAATACATCGTATTACTCATAGTGTCAAAATATTATAATTAAATTTTTGGGGTAGCTCATTTGGACAGCTTGTAATCATCAAAGATAAGGCTTTACAGCATTCTTTATATTTATATCATGCTCATGAGCTCATAGCATAATTGTTGTCCCTCATAATTGTCTAAACATGCATAACATATGTATTTTGTCATAAGGCATTCATCATATAAAAGTCTTGACATGTATTTTTAATCAAGTCATGGTGGGCACATGCAAATAATCTTAAAACCATGCAATCCTAGAGTAATTGTCATGAGAGGTGTAAAATAAGATCACTTAAACATTATTCAAAATAACCCACCAAAATCATAATAAGACTTGGCTAGGACATCATCAAACCCTCACAAAATCCATCAAAAGTTACATGAAAATTCAACGCAATATAATATACAAAGGTAAAATACCATAAATATTTCATAAAATTATCATATAACAACCATAAATTTCCTTAACTTGAAAATAGTTGAGGAAGAGCATTGGTTGAACTTTGTGGAGGAATGGTCTTCACAAATCAAAACTCACATATTTTGGTGTGATTTAATGGAGGAAACCTAATTTGGAAGTAAAGAAATTCAAAAACCTAGATTGGTCTCTTCTCTTGGAAGCTTTTAAAGACTTCAGAGTGTTTGGGAGGGGTTTAGGACTTAAGATATCTAAGAATGAATGGGAATGGAGTAGATTAGGGTTGTATAGGGGTGAAAAAGGGTTTTTTAGGGGTTAAAATGACGTAGCATAGGCATATAATAATAGAAAAGGTCAAAATTTCCCTCTTTAAAAACCTGTCGAACAGGACCACGAGACCGCGATTACGGGTCGTGGTCTAGTTTACAGGTCGTAGGAGGGAGGTCTCGTCTAGAAACATTTTGAATCCTCGGAAAGTCTCTCTGAGCCTCAACCTACAAAAGGACTTACGACTCATAGGTCAAGGTAAATTCCATCTGGTATCTCGTATACTCAACTTCAGAAATCAATATTTTTACCAAGTTTGTCCATTATTCCACAATCCCAAGATATGGCCCTTGGGGCCACTTACAACCCGTAGTCCCCTTCATAACACCCACTAGTACTTGAAAATTTTTAGATTTCATTTCTTAGGCACTTTTACACCTTCCAATATGTGAGGCTTTACAACTAGATATGGTAGTATCGTCTACCCGATCTGGACTTAACCTCCACGAGGAAGTCCCTAACTAGAAGCTGCGGGGAGAAGAAGTTGGGATGAGTACACATAATATATACATAGTAGGTTTAATCAACTGGAAGTAAAGAATTAAATAAATTACGAAATAACTAGGAACTCTTCCACTTGTACCAGGAAAATCAATCCAGCAAAATGCCACTAATATATACTTGTATACAAAACAGTAAGCATCATATGATATAGAAGATAGTAAGCACAAATCATAATACAATATCTCACTCAATTACACTAATGTGATGATGTCAAGGATGGCACGATATATGCAATGCAAGGTTGGATCAAGATTATCGTACAACCTCTTGTATATACCCCTCGTCAGGCTAAGGCTCCATAAACTAAGGGGGACCCAAGGGGATCACGTAGCCATATACCTCAATGACAATCACAGTTTCTCATGTCACCTTGCTACCAGTTCATGGTTAAGGGTTGTGAAAGGTGTCACATTAATCATAAAAAGTGGTACTACAGCTCTCAAGTTACCAAGTGTTGCAATATGAAATATGAGAGTGCATGCGAATAAAATAGAAAGGCATAAGGAGTATTTATCACCATAAGGATAATAGTTATCACCAAGTTCCTCCGACCATTTTTATTATATAATCACCTCTTTTATTCACAACAGAGCATTACTTTTATTATCGTGGAAAATTACAGTTCCCCCACTTTTATATGTATGCATATATCAACCATAGTGATTCTTAATCATAAATTCACAAGTATCCACTTTTTCCATAAGCCACATTCATACTATGGTATACATTTATATTTCCACATCAATCACAAACAAATAAGAACCCTCAAAGGGGCATCACATCAATATTTCTCAACACGTACACATCCCAGCACCCTGTCTCATAAAATAAATGATATAGATATTCAATTAGTCTTCCCTAGTCTCTAAGGTTAGTTAGCTAAACCTATCGAGGCCGACCACACACAAAAACACCAACTAATAGATTGACTCATGAAAATTGACTCTAAAATGTCAACCCACTATCAAGAATGCAATCTACACATCAAAAGAAGTCCATTGATACCCATATTACCACAACTGAGGGCTGGGGGTAAAATCGTCTAAAAAAAGGGTTCAATTATGAAAACAGTAAAACTTGAAATTGAGTGTAGAATCGTATTCTATGTGAAAAATGGAACGCATGGGGTGAAATTCCCATAAAATATGAGTGAAAAATAAGCTCAAAATGTCCAATTTTAGATTATATCAAAGAGGAGGGATTTTGGGTTTCAAAACCGAGAAGTTGAAGTCAAAATCATGAAATAGATAATGAAAATTAGAAGTTTTAGTTAGAAAACCACTTACCCCAAGTTGTCCCTCGCGAAATCCCCTAAAATAAGGAGCTTTAAGGTTCCAAAAATGGTGGAAATGGGCCAATTCCTGACTATACAATGTTTAGGTATGAAAATGCCTTTCCCTATCACATTTTATTAGACCCTGTGATCGCGGACCATACCCAGCTAACTCTTCACGATTATGAACCCCAACCCCATGATTGTGAAGTATAGGGAAGACACCATTGTGATCGCAAGACCTTAGTCCATGATCGCAAAGCACAAAGGGGATTTCCCACAAACACAGGACCTATGTCTGTGATTGAGAAGAACAGATAGAGGCAATAAATATAAGATTTTGGAGATTTTGCAAAGCCTCTGATTGGACCCTCGGGATTCGCTTAGAGCCCCATACACACAAATCATCTATGTTATCCTACTAACTTGACATTTTAGACTCAATGAA
This sequence comes from Solanum medicagineum, assembly GCA_026153255.1. NCBI lineage: Eukaryota > Viridiplantae > Streptophyta > Magnoliopsida > Solanales > Solanaceae > Solanum > Solanum medicagineum. Next base: position 16,351 of record JAPFFP010013157.1, read on the forward strand.
ATTATCAAAACTCGAATTCGAGGTTTCCTTGACATGAAATTCGATAAAATGCAACTAAACTGGTTTAGGATGCAAAAAGACTAAAATACCCTCGAGACTTTTGAAAAATATGACGATGCTTCTCCTAAGCCTGAAATCACCCTCCAGTATTAATGGAACCATCAAAAATCCAATTCGAGTATCCGAACTCAAAATTTTGACCAAAGTTAAACTTAACTCATTTTAAATGAAATATTCCAACTTAAGACCTCAATTCCATAAATAGGCTCCAAATCTAATTGTGCCGCTTCTCCTAGACAATTTTCCATATTTCGAGACTGATGGAATCGATGAGAATTTTATTTTAAGACTCAAAACTTTTAATGAAATCAAAATTCACTTTTCGAACAACTTAAGCCTTAAAACTAAATATCTTACCAAGTTCTCAACATTTTGACTATAATCCAAAAACGACTACAAATTGATTGAATAACACTAAAGGAAACTAATAAGAGGGGTAAAATGATAATTTCTACAACAATTTTGAAAATGGACGCTAAGGTTATTGCATTATCCACTACTAAAAATCATGTTCATTCTCAAACACAAAGAAAATAAAAGTACTCGGAGCCTCAAATAGGGAAGGGTATCTGGCACATGTGTAGGACTTGG
>JAPFFP010013178.1:0-16999 GCA_026153255.1 Solanum medicagineum
CCTACAATCCCAGAGGAACTGGAATTCCCCATCTTTACAGCTCCAAAGTCTCCAGCTTTATACGTTGTGAAGTATTCTTTATGTGGGTAACATGGTAGGATGCCGCAGTATCTACCACTCATTCCGTATCTTCTCTTGAGACATGCAGGCATGTCTCAGCATGGGTTGAAAAATAAGCTACATCTCCAAGAATAGTAACTAATGTTTCTCCATCCTTATTCTTCGGCTGCGAACTACTCTGGGCTTGCTCCTCTTTCCATTTATGGTAGTTCTTCTTCATATGTCTTTCAATTCCACAATGATGGCACTTTTATGTTGATTTCCTGCCATAAGTGGATCTGCCTCTACTCTTGTTTCTGCCTCTCCATTTGCCTTTGCTACTCTTTTGTTACCTCTCCCGGTTCTCTGTGACAAGGGCATGGGTCTGATTTGTACCCATGTCCTTTCTCCTTGCCTCTTCACTAAATAGAGCATCCTTGACCATTGACATGGTAAGTTTTCCATTTGGGGCTGAGTTGCTGAGTGATACGACCAGCGTTTCACAACTATCAGGAAGGGAATTGAGTAGTAGCAGCGCCTGAACTTCATCGCCAAGTGGCATCTCTACAGACAACAACTGGTTGACAAAGCTCTAGAACTCACTGGTATACTCGGCAACTGAAGTTCCATTTTTAAGCTTCATGTTGACTAAATGCCTCATCAACAAGGCTATATTTCGAGCGGTCTTGGCCTGGTACAATATCCTCCAACTTTTTCCAGAGGGCATATGCGTCTGTCTCTTGTGCAACATGGTGGAAAGACACTATGATCAATCCATTGACGGATTTGACCTATAGTTTTTCGGTTTGATTTCTTCCATTCTGACTCCTTGAAGGGATTAGGATTTTCTCCTTTCAATTCGATAGGATCGAATAAATCTTTACAACTTAGGAGATCTTCCATCTGAGGTCTCCACAATGTGTAGTTGGTGGCAGTGAGCATAACCATGGCTTCGAAAGATGATGTTGAATCTTCTGTAATCATTATCACCTTGTAATAGCTTAATTCACCAAAACGAGATTGGATCTTGAGCAATGAGGCTCACCGTTACATCGGGAACTGTCAAAAAGGTGGAATTGACTCTTCGGGGCCAAAATTCCACTATTGGGGTAGAACAATAATTTCGAAAACTTTGGTGACCAAACTATACTTTCAGAAAGATTAGGGGTCAAACTGTAATTTCAGAAAGATCAGGGGCCAATTTGACATGAAAGTTGAGAGACCAAATTGAAATTTTAGAAAACTTGAGGGGTCAATTTGTAATTTTTGAAACTATTGCAGATTCCGGCTATGAACAGTATTTCCGGTTGTCTTCTCAGTCGTTCTCCGATGAACAGTGTCGACGTCTCCGGTAGAACTGCGGTGAACAGTATCTCCGTTACTGACAGAATTCCAATATAGTTGACCGAACTTTGACTGCGATTTCTAGGCTTGTTTGAACTCCGATTAGGTCGCCGTTTGGTGCGTTGGACTCCGTTCGACGGACGAATCCAAATGGTGCAGTCTGAATTAGATTTCAAAGAAAACTCAGAAAACTCGGTGAACAGTCTTCAGCAGAACTCCGGTGACAGTATCCCCGTCACCAAAAAAAAACTCGACCATCGCTTCTAACTTGGCTCTGATACCATTTGTTGGAGCCCAAGAGAACAATTGAGCGTTGGTAAACACGAATTTAAGAGAAAAAAATTTCTTCTATTACTCACAAGAATAGATTACAAAACAACTCTCAAACTCACACTTTACTACACTCTTGTTTTGATGTTTCTTTTTTTTTTGGTGTATTACAAATGAGAATTTGCACCTCTATTTATAGTAGATTTTAGAGGTGTGAACAAAAACTCCATCTTCAAAAATGTTGGCTGGACGGTGGAGTAGATATGGTCCAAGATGGTGGCTGGACTTCTTCAACATCCAGCAACTGAACGTTACTCTGTTATATTAGAGTTTTAATCGACTAATTTGCAAAAACGACTCTTCGAGATCCACAGTGGCTCGTCTATATTTGCTTAGCCATATTGACTTGAATTAAATTTTAACAGTGCCACAACAACTAGTTGGCAGTTTTACATGACAATTCAATATTACTGCACAATGAAGAAAGATTCATTCTTTGATTCTATTAACAAAAAATCGCCAAGACTGGACGTTAAATCTGCTAGCATGGCTTCTTTTTTCCCTAGTAAGTTTTACTTTAAAAAGGACTAGCATATCAAATACTGTAGTAATCTTAGAAAAGGTTATGCCTAGAATTAGTCTCTTTGTCCAAAGGCACAATGCTCCCTTAAAACATTACATGAAAAGAGAAACTATGTCTCAAGTCATTTACTCTGACAACCCCAAACAACAACCACCAATATTGTTCCTGCAAAAAGTTGTTTTTCATGGAAATATGCAAATAGCAATAGGACAAGTAGTTCTCCAAGAAGATATGGTGTGGAAATGTTCAATATCTTTTTCTATATTCGACAGAACAGAATTGTATTTGTGAAAGAATGCATAAAGTAGATTGGCAACCTTCACCCCTGTCATGTCCTTATTTTGTTCTCTTAAGAAGGGGTAAACTAGGATTTCCTGCAACAACAAAATCACTATCACCAAACTCTGTATACGTGGGATATCTCATCGTGTCATCCTTTGGATTGTATATCTTGTTATTTCAGTTCATTTTATAGATGTGTTTAGCAAGCTTGTACTCTAGCAAGAATGTGGTTAGCACTAGTATGTGTATTGTCAAGTGATCATATGCTTTTTTCTTTGATAACAGGGACAAGTATCCTAAACAATCACTAATAAAATCAACCAAGGAGGAGTTGAAAGCACTTAATATGTTATTTTTTATGGGCATATATGTGTGTGTATTGACATGAGCAATAGTATTGTGCATATATTCAATTGACGTTGGAGTAATATAAGTTCTTGTAATATTCGATCGGAGAATGTTTTTGGTTGGTTGAATAGTATTCAATTTTCATGGTATTACCACGCAAATGATAAAAATCACGGGTGGAAATTGGAATAAAAGGAGGAGAAGATGTCGATTAAGAGTTTGATTTTTAAAGCAAAATTGGGATGCAAATGATTTTCACCTGTGGCAACCTAGCTTTGTATTTGTAGTAGCAATAAAAGTGCTAACCTAAGCTAAAGAGTTGCACTGAATCTGCAATGTCTTTCTTTGGGAGTCGGCGACTATTGGATTTTTTGGTAGCATGCTTGTTTCCTTTAGTGGTAAATATAGTCGCTCCAAATGTTTCTGTTGAAGAATGACAAAAGAGTTATATTAATGGTTAATGAGATGGGTGGACTCTTTATAAGGTTGACAATCCTCCTTCCTTTGAGCTAGCTTTTGAGATTTGATACAAACAATGTCGAACATTGAAGCCATTAATTCACAGAGGCAGTAAATATATATAGAAGTCTATATGTCTATTGCATGCTTTGAAATCATTTGGCTACGATGGCAATTATCAGAACTTGGTACTAAATAGAAGGATCAACCACATTATATGGAGAAAACGCTAGTGCAATTTTAAGGATACGGTGTTGACTATATATCTTATTTTGCAGCCCAATTTTAAGGATCTGTAACGATCATAATTAGGCTAGACGTAATCAATAGCTAATTAAGACCCTTTCTTATATATATATTATATAAATATAAATATCTTATATATATAAATGTCGAAATATATTACAATTCTTTCATTCCTAGTAGTTACATATATATACGTACATGCAGGCCAAGATGAGAAAACTATTTTAATCAGCGCAGCTTGCTGTACTTGAGCATTTCAACAGTAATAAGCTTGCCCTTGGAGCTGCATTATAACAACAATAATTCGTCGATTTAGTAAATTAGAATTTTTAAAGCTAATTAAACAACTCTTAATTAAATCTAATCTACTTACCAAAACCGGTGGCCTCCGAGATCTTCATCAACCTAAGCCTCTTACAAGATTCAACAAACATGCTGCCAATTTAAAAGAAAATAGATAATAAGATGATTGATAAAAGTATAAATTAGATAAAAGTATATCAAAAAGTACGATATAAATTAGATTAATATGTTATGTGAAATTTTTTATTTTTTTTCCTTCCTCAATCAAATAATTAAGAGGCGTATTTCAGATTTTGTCTTATCTATCAAAAGCTTAGTTGAGCGTCATCAATACAATATTTATGAAGAGAAAAATGAATATATGTAAAACTTACTCCCATGGAACGTCTCCAAGTAGCATCCAGTCCCCATCATTGTCTTTATAGGTCGGCAAATATTCCACAACATTAATTGTAGGCTCCATAAGCTTCCCCTCATTTACAAAATTACCTGTTTATTGTACTATTTCTCTTAGAGAAAAGGTGTAAGAATCAAATCAGTTTAAACTCTAATACAAGTATCGAACACGATCAGTATACTTACAGATTGTAAACAAGTGTGGTAGAGTACTTAGCAGGTGGTCATAGCTTGTGTACATTTCCAAGTCTACTTTTCTCAAGTAGGGAACTCCATCTACTGCCACCTTAACGTACTTGGACCATGACTTCTTTGTTACTACTTCCTTCTTCCTCTGTGATCTCACTGGTGGCCATCCAACTACTTGTATACTAAAAGTATTATTTCTGAAAATTTATTAGCACTCTTTTGTTAATCAAACAAATAAGCATAGTCATGAATCTAGGTGTTTCTTTAAGTGGAATGATGATCATCTATCGTTGTTCATAATTTTTTATTTTATAGTATTTTTTTTACCATAGTTTTTACTCTTATATTTGTCGAATTTATTTTTGAAAACGCTTTTCTTAAGCTAAGAATCTCCTGAAAATAATCTCTCATATAATGTAGGGATAAGATCTGTGTGCAAGCTGTTACCTATTGTTGTTGAGGCCACCTCATGTGTGAATGCCAGTGAGACTCCATCCTAAAGTTATAATTAGGGCAGTGTGATTCGAGTCGAGGAACTTTGTCATTTTTAATATCATATCAAAGTGTGTGGCCATCTCATTTAAAAACTTCTAAAAACTCAAGTATCGGAGAGAGCAGACTTTCTTTCTCGACTATATATCCAAAATACACATTAAGTTTATGTGATTAACCAATAAATAGTAAACAAATAAAATAAATAATTTTATGGTTTAAATAACAATATATAAAGTGACAGCCTAAATAGTTTTTACACTAATAATATATTTTGACAGTTGATTTTCCTTCCTCCAAATTGGGAGAATTAAAAGGTTGAGAACTGAATCTTCACCAATAAAGTTGAAATTTCTTTACAAGTGAAGGAGAAATATAGTTATTTTTTAGGTGATCGACGTTATGATATATTAGAATGTAGGCGTATTCGATTAGCTAGGTTACTTACTCCGGTTTGGTTGCAGTAGTGGAGATTTCACTCTCTTGATGAATTGCTTCAGAGAGTCCACCCAGTCCCAGTGTAAGCTCAGTACTCATGATGCTATTAGAGGTATATAACATTTTCCACCATGTAACTCTTGCTCTTTATCTTTTCTCAAGTAATGTACTTTTGTATCAAAAGAAAAGAAATTCTATTTAAAAGAAAAATGGGCAAATTAAAGGAAGTTGTTGGATATTGATGATTGGCTATCATATAAAGAGCTTTGGATTAATGTGGAAGGACACGTTTAGACAAATGGGTGGTTCCTTTTGATTTTATGTCATTAATTAGGGGAGTTAATGACGGGAATGCTAGCATGCATCTGCATTTTTATTTAGTTTAATGAAAAAATTACCTAAAAATATATCTTATTTTATTATAATTTCTAATTTTTTCTATTAGTTTAAAAAATTTCAAAAATTTCCTCTCAGGATACATCACTTTCTTCTTGTTGATACATTTTTATCCCCCTCATATACATCACTCCCTTGTGACACAGAAATCTCCTCTTAGGAGCATCTTTTCCTCACATGTATCCGGATGTCTTATTCGCTCTCTGATACATCTCTTCCCTCACTGATACATTTCTCTTCTATGTGCCTGGATGTAATGTATTCCGAAATTCATAAATTTTTTTAAAAAATTATAATTTAAAATAGAGTAGATAAATAATATACTTGAGTCTTAACCTTATGAGATTATGTAATTATACTTTATTTCAATTCAATTTCCTTCATTCTTCAAGTCCATGTATATACATTTTATTTCCTTTGTCACTTGTTTGCAATTTTTCTTATTTTCAAAAAAAAAAAAAAGCAAATTAAATTTTATATACATGTGTGATAAATTTTTATATGACCATGTCAATTTTGTTAGGATCGACCTCTACCATGTCTATTTCTTTATCTGAAAAAATATAAAATTTAAAACTGACATAGATCAAATTACCTCCAACTAAAAGCAACCAATTAAATAAGAAGCAAAAGTCGTCCTTTTCTATAAGCAAGAGGTTTTCTTTTAACTTAAAAAACAATTGCACTTCTCATATTTTCTCTTCATAGTAAGAAAGATATGTTTAGTTGAACTAAATCTTTGACCTCTCTTGATAATTGTTGTAGAGAAGAATATATAGAAGGTTTTAGTTTTCTTTCGACGTTATTCTGTAGATAATTCTATGATTTTCTGTAAGTTAGTATTACAGGAATCCACATATCACCTAGATAAATTCTAGGTATTATATAAGTAACGCATAGGGCTTTACTTAAGGCTTTACTTAAGTTATATTTTCATTATTTAAAAGCTCAGTCTTGCTCATCTTTGATATCTAATTCATTTGAGCATTTTTACATATCTACTTGTACATACATATATTATATCATTACATGTTTTATACATAGTGAGGTTGAAGAGGAGCCTTGGAGTAATTGGGAAAGTTACTAGGTTACAGGATCAAGCTTTGAAAATAGTCTCTGACAGAAATGCAACGTAAAACTATATACAATAAAACCTTATGATAAAATCCTTCTTCGAACCCTGCACATAGCTAGAGTCTTTGTTGTATTGAGCTTGCCCTTTCTACACGTACTGAGGTCCACACTTTGGAAACCGCTGCATCCGTAATTTAATGCTCAGGTATATATTCAGGACGACAAACATCCTTAATAGACCTAATTGCCTTCCTATTGATAAGCTCCACATCTTACTGGAGTTGTCAGACGTCTACAGCCCATATTTTGGCTATGTTTGGGTCCCCTCTTCTCATTAATTATCAATTATATATGTGAATATTCAGAGGTTTTCTAGACTTCTTAATGAATAAGTATTGCGGTCTCCAGTCTGTATATGTTGACCAATCTTATTAGCTATTTCCCTGCTTATACTTTCAAAATATGAAATATGTAATATAAGATTTATATTTAGCAAATACTCATACGAATCATCTTACGTCTCACTTTTGCAAGATTAGGAGCATGACAAATTAGAAAGGAGTGGAGTTCGCGAATTAGAATAGTTGATTAATTGGTTGGTAGGGATAGTAGGGTAGCAGAAGTAATCGTATTTTATATCATGTGTGTGATTAGTTGTCATATGCGTGTTAATTTTCTCATATTTACATATTGTTCTGTGCTTTTCGTTATTAGTCGCGCTTTTTATTCACTTTTCTTTCTTTTTTATCATATCTAATTTATTCTGCTTGTGAGTTTTTGAAATGAGAGTTCTCAGGAAACAGACTCTCTACTTCTGTGAGATAGTCATAAAGTTTGCATACATTCTACACTCCCTATACTCCACTTGTGAGATTTCACTGGGTATTTTGTTGTTGCAGTAATAATTTACATAGCTCAAAAATTTCTAAATTGCTGATCTGTGAAGAAACAGAGTGAGTGAAGGAAAGAATGAGGCTCGTGTGTGGAAAGAGATGTTGGGCCAACATGTCTTGGGCACTTTAAGGAACAGGTCAACCTTGGAAGAGTCTATGCGCTAAATCAATTCATGAATTTAAGGAAAAAATAAAAGAAAAGTAGGCCCCACAAACATTGTCACGTGACTTTGTTGCTTTGTTGGCTTATGATTCATCACTATCCTTAATCATGTCTTCAACCGAAACGTCCACACCATGTATATGTCTACCTCTAAAAAGAAGGAAATAAAAATTACTAGTAGTATTTAAAAAAAATATTTGTTATTTAAATTGATTATTTTTATGCAAAATTATTTTTGAAGATTATAAATTATAATCATGATAAAATTATCATCAAATATTAATCTTTTATTAAAAAAATCGAAAATAAAAAACACAATGATAAGTACGTGGTGATGGACGTGAGGAATACTACTAAACTGGAGTGAATTTGTGGCGGAGTAATTGAATTATTTTAACTTATAGATTATAGGTGAATCTTTCTTTCAGTATTTTAAAATATTGTAGCTAGTATCCTAAAGTATTTTCAATTACTTATGAATTGTAGTACTATATAATTTATACTATTTAGAGATGGTGTAAATTATTTCATATTAATTTTTATGTGCATATAGTTAAATTTTGGTTTGTTATATTGCTCTAAAATAATATCACTGTACACATCAAAATTTTATCATATTTACATGATGTGTTCGATTTTAGTTAGATTTCTTGTAGGCTATTTTACCATGAATTTAAGGGATATTCATAAAATGATCAAAATATAACCTTTTTTCAAGTAGAGGCAGTTTGTTAACGATTTCTTAGAATACAAATCTTCTAACTTCTTCCATGTTGTTGTTACAGATTTCTCTTTAGCAATTTCCTGAAGAAAACACTATATATAACACTCATAAATATCGCTCTTAAAGCCCTCTTCTTCAGGTCTGCTTGTTTCGAGTCTTTTGAAAAATCCTCCTCAATTGTGAGTTTTTAAAATATACAAGGGAAAAATTCAAGACATAATAAATAATTAACTATCTCTTATTAGATCTACAAATCTGAAGCCACAAAATCGTAAAGGTGAAAGAATGAGTACTTCTAGCCGAGGTATTTGAGTTTCATTAAGTCTACACTTCGACAAGCCTTGATTTGTAGATACTGAAATTTTATGGAATTCTATAAGACGTGTACGATTTCAGTTAGGTTTCTTAGAGGTTAGTCTATCCTAAATTCTAACTTATGCGGTATTATATTCTCTTTTAAAATAAAAGGCATCTCAAATATCTCATGAACTCTGGGGATATTGATAAGGAGGTCAAAATCTGGCTCAAGGAGATCAAAATCATCCTACGTTCGAGAAATACGTGATTAACGACCGTCAAATCATAGAAAAATCTTAGAAGAGATATAAGAATCAGAGAGAAATAAATTTGTTCTACTTTGTTTATCAATAAAATTATATTTCTTCATACTTATTAGATTATAATTTATTTTTTTATCACTTTAAAATATATTATAAACGACCACTCTTAAATAAAAAATGAAGGTTTCTCCTAGTTTAGTTCCCAAATTATTTACTTCTCTCAACAAGACAAATTCTCGTTAAAAATTGCGATATAACATGATTACACAATATGCAGAGAGAGAAAAAAAAAAAAAAAAAAAGATCAAAGGATAAGCAAGCTACCTACAAATCAATGCTTTATGAAACATAACAAGGTTGATTTGTACTTGTTCGTACTGACCAAAACACGCCATGTTATATCACATGCCACACATGCTAGCGAAGCCAAAATTTTATTTAAAAAATTTAAAATCTTAAAAAATAAATACACGAACTAATCATTAAAAGAAATTTAACATTCATTATATATACATAAAATCTATTTTAACTATAGATAAATAGTATATTTTTTCATCGAATGGAGTTGAAATGACCGAACATGGTTCTGCCCCTATGCATGCATACTTTGTTGAGCATATAGGGTATATAAATGTCATATACAATGCGCAGATAGCCTTATGCATTAAATACGTTCCTGAGCTTTTGAAGATATGTTTGGAAATGATCAAGAAAAATAATTATTGAGATATTTGGAATAAGATGAAATCGTACTTCAAATTAACCTTATTGTAAAATTATATAGCATAAATAAGGGTTAAATGTGGTTAAAATAATAGCTTTCTAAGAAGGAGTTGAAGACATACATGATACATGAAATAATATCATTTTTTTAGGTATATTATTGAAGACTATAAAATATGAGCATCATCAACAATAACAACAATATACCCAGTAAAATTTCATAAGTGGGGTTTGGGGAAGGTAAAATGTATGCAGACCTTACCACTACCTCATAGAAATAAAGAGGTTGTTTCCGGAAAACCCTCATCTGAAAAATGTCAAGCCTCAAAAGTAGAAGATACTAGATATGAAAAAAAAGAAAAATGACTAAAGGAAAAAGCCAATGATGATATATAAATACAATAAACGTAACAAATATAAGGCAGACGACGACAAGAACACGAGCTATGAAGACACGACTAATCCTATAAATCTACAATATCACAAAGCTAGACAACATCCTACCCCCACAAGCCTATTAACCTCTGTCCTAATACGCGACCTCCACTCCTTTCTATCTAAGGTCATGCCTTTGGTGATATAAAGTTTTGTATATTATGTCTAATCACCGCCCCCAATACTTTTTTGATCTACCTCTACCACTCCGCGTAACTCCTAATAGGAGCGTCAGTCCTTTTCTTTGCAGATGTCCAAACTATCGCAGTCTTGCTTCCTTCATCTTGTCCCTAATATTATATCATATTTGAAAAAATATGTATAGAATATCTAACTTTATAAAAAATTATAAATAATTCATGTGAATCATAATTTTGCACCGTAAATCCCCTGGTGGCCAAGCCAATGGTCAGACTCTTCATTAATTTTTGAACGTAAATATAGTATAATATTTAAAGTGAGTAATATAATTTTGGGGAGTGACAGTTCGCGTGGACCAGTTATTGATGTGTTTCAACATTTAAGGTCAATCTTCTTGAATTGATCCAACATATCATATTTTGTAGTTAGATGGTATCATTTCTTTCTTTAAAAATATCAAACAAAAATTGACCTCACATAAAGAGGGACGATCATGACTTCAACTTTTCTCGTGCATGGGTAACTTATTTTTGGAATAATTTCCATGGTAAAAATTTGCAGACTGGACATAGTGGAAAAAGTGAGTGATATAATTTAAGAGCATATTATCCTTAAGCATTAATTAATTGATTAATACAAGAATAACTATTGTCGGACGTATCTATGAAGGATATCATGTGCAGTGGCAGTTTAATTAGTTGGTTTATACTCCACCTGTCCTAATTTATTTCCATCATTTTCTTAAAATAAAAATTATGACAATTAAAGTGGGGAGGAGGGAGTATTACATTTATATGATTAGAAAGAGATTAAATTTTTAGTTTTTTATTTTTGACAAAATAATTTATACTAATCACAGAAATGTTTGAAATTTATTTTAGATTATACATCCTTAATTCACGTTATATGAGAATTGAAAAGCTTGACCAAAGAACATGGTTTTACAAGTTTCCCATGGTTTCCCGTGTCATTTGAAAATAATTAACTAATATTAATGCAGCTTGTTAATTTAAAAAATGGCCTACATTTGACTGATGATTAATTAAATTAATCTTGAAATTCCAATAGAAGTAAATTTGATCAGCATGCATGCATGTAAGAATTAAAAAGATATATGCTTATACTTGAATCTTTGCAATGTTCATCTGTATTTCATATATAATATAGTCCAAAGAGAAAGACACATACATATATATATATATAATGCATGGGAAATCGAGTTGGATAGATACAGGAACCTTGCCATTATTCTTACCTTATGCATGAACCTATATATTCTTTAATTTGTTAATTAGTACTTCTAGGCCAATTCCCAGAAGTCGTATGTGATCGTAGCGTTATCATATATGATTAAGTTTAGTCTTCTGTGATATTTTTATTAGTATATTAATAGTCTATTGGTATCATATAGGATATTAGACTCTTTCTTTAAAAAATAAAGAAGAAATAATTAATACTCTGTTTATATATGATATTATAGTGGTATGGTAAAGACTAAACTTGATCATCGCTTGTGATAGTCTGTGTATAAAAGTATTATCAAAGTTACAATCTTATTTATTCAATTGTAAACTCTAATGATCGCCAAATACTCTGATGCATCTTCCTTCTTGATACCATCAGACTATATATACATTTTAATTAATTTCAGAAGACAAATTAAAGTCTTCCTTTAGAATCTCACTGTTACCTAGAAAAGTTATTGTGGTGAATTTTTTTTTTTCAGTAAACAAGAGTAATTCGGATTTGATGCAGATTACTGCAAAAAGGACGCATAATTTTTCACTTTATTTTTTCTGATATGGATTTTTTCTAAACAAAATTTCCAAAAATTCTAACTCTCTTGTATTTTACGTACAGCCCATTGGTATTTTCACATGTAATATAAACAAAACAAAGTTACTAATTAATAATAACATATAAATAAAACAAAACAAAAATAAATACATGTACTAAAAACTATTGCATTGGCTTGCGAGCATTACGTATATCTAGATGACACATTAATAAAATTAGCAACCAAGGCGATACATATAATTATGTCTTACAACTACACTTATTAAAATTACAGCTAAAATTATATTATATGGTGCATAATAAAATACAAATTAACATAACTAATTTAATGATAAGAAGGCGATTAATTAATTAAAAAAGCCTCATTTCTCTTTGGACATTATTAACTCCCTTGAGAAAATCTTCTGTGCGAAGCCCTATCACTTTGGCATCAGATCTCTTCATTATCCTGAGCCTTTTGCATGATTCACAAAACATCCTGTAAATTAATTAAATCACAATTTAATATTAAGTAAAATTAAATATACACGAAATTTTTATTTTTTGAAAAAACTACAAATAGGCCTGCTGGTAACAGTAATAAATATTCAAAGTACAAACATAATAAGAAGACATTGTGTTCCAGTTCATGATTGTCAACGTGGTCCAGAAAAGCTTTCAATGCGATAATTACTGCTAGACATACATATGTACCTTTGATGTTGGGACATTCTTGTCTCATCCAAACAATATAATTTCTTCTAAAATTATGCCTTAATTTGTCGGCAATTTCTGAATTCTCGAACAAACTAAAATTAAAAAATCATTTAAATTAATTTCTCTCTATATATATCTCACTAGATATTTAATCAAGCTCTTTAAAAGTACTTTTACGTGTATTTTTATTCAAAAAGTTTTCCAAAAAAAGTATTTTAATTTATGGAGAAAAAAAACTACTTTTTAGCTTCTCAAAAAAACTATCTACCCCAGAAACACTAATTTTTCACCAAAATTTAACCAGACACTTTATTTTTGTTTAAAAAAGAGCAACAATTTTTAGTTCTCCAAAAACTTGACTCCACACACCGTAAAATTAGGTTTTGAGCCTAATTTACACCCTAACAGCTAGCTCAAAGAAAAGAGGATTATCCAAACCTTATAAAGAATTCATTCATATTTTTAACCACTAATATGAGACTTTTGTCATTGTTCACAAATAACAAACCCACGCGAGAAACATCGTGTACACCTAGTCAATTAAGTACTTAGGGGTCGTTTGGTGTGAGAGATAAAAATAAAGTCATGGGACGAAAGATAGTGAATGTATAAGATTTTGGTATCTTGTTTGATTGCCAAGTTTGGAATAACTTATCTCACCATTTATACCATAGTAATGGAATAAGTTATCAAACATACATGATGGGATAACTTATCTCAAAATACCTAATTTTGAGATAACTTAACCTGAGATAAGTTGTTCCCAACCAAACGACTCCTCAGTACATGCTGATTATGAAAAGATCTATCCAACAACTAGTTTACACTAATGTTTAAAAAGAAACTAATAAAATACCCTAACAAGTTTCTCAATATCCAGAAAAAGGAGTATTTTGTTAGTATTCACACCAATTAATAGGAAACATTTGAGCTATACAATTAATTAAGAATTGAACTTACTGCCAGGGCACGTCCCCCACAAGCATCCAGTCTCCATCTTTATCCTCGTATATCTGAATGTATTCCGATGAATTACTCTCTCCATCCTTCACGCCTAGCCACAATGTTCATTTGGTACGAGAGATAAGAAATAAATGAAATTATTACGCATATACTAACTCATATATTAACCGAACACTCATGCAATTTAAAAGTTTTAGGTATAGATAGGTAATGTACATAAGAAATTGATCACTTACAAATGCCATAGAATTGGAAGAGTTTTTCAAGATTCATAACAAATCCATAGTAGTCCTTGTGAATGCTCAAATCAACTTTTCTAAGGAAAGGTGCACCATCCATGCTAACTTTCACATACATTTTCTTCGATCTAGCGTCACCATTGGTATTATTACTATTACTATTACTATTATTCTTTCTCCGATAACCACAAACTGGAGGCCATCCGACAACTTGGTTGTTTCGATCATCGTTAACGTTGCTGCTACTCTGGTCGCTATCGATCTCTGAATACACCCTTTTCTTCGAACTAGGAATTACCAGACCCAATCTAAGCTCTGTAATTTCAACTTCTGTTGCCATCTTTTTCTTTCTTTTTGAAGAGTCAATTATTTGAGTTAAGTTGTTTGTTTGATGAGAAAAAGGGGAGTTTATTTTAATTTATATATAGTTTGTGTAAGGAGCAACGGCAGGTCAATGGAAACAAATGGTAGGGAACTACTCCCTTCGATCCCTTTTATATGTCGTTTTTACTATAAATATATAATTCTTAATATTTCCATTTCACAAAATCAATGAATAAAGGATACCGTTATTCCTATTTTACCCTTGATAGTTAATAAGCTTTGAAAAAATATATTTGGTCAACTAGAATAACTAAAAAAATAATTAACATACATTAAATAAGGGTAAAAAAAGCAAAATCACTTTTTTTCTTAATGCAAGTACAATTACGAAATGTGACATATAAAAAGGATCAGAGGGAATATATATTAAACTATAATACTAATATGGACCAGCAACTTCCTAATTTATTATGGTACGCACTATCGTACGTAGGTAGGTAGTTTTTTATTTCCTTCGCTACAGAATACAGTATAATGAATGTCATTGTTACAGGTAAAATGTTGTGAAGTAATTAAGGACAACAAATAATTTTGAATAAAATTAGATCTTTATTGTAAAATATTATTATAATAACAAATGGCTTTTTTAATAACAAAATATATCTTTTTTAAAAAAGATCGCGTTTTATTGAGGTTCGACTAATTAGTGAACACTTGATATTTGTCAACAGAGAACATGCCATGTGATCTTTTTCTTTCAAGGGTTCACTAATTTATATGAATATATATAGACACATGCATTTATATAATGGGTGCCCAAAAGCTGGTTGTATGCTTAAATTATTGTGAGAATTAACTATATATTTTTACTATTTAAACATAAATTTAATACAATTTTAAGTGTAACGTGGTGTATTATATTTGCTGCCATGTCAATGCCATATTAAAAATTATATTTTTTTATATCTTTTTTATTTTTTTTGGTTTTATTTATTAATTAACTTTTCTTTTGTAAACTATATTTTACACTAATTAATTCATTATTAATTACTAAAATATTTTAATAGTTATATCTTCTTCATTACTAAATCTCACCTTTTTCATCTTTCATCTTACCATCGAAAAAACCATGTCCGATCATCTTCAATGTCAATTGTTTGTTCTTCACTGTCACTATATCACCTTCATTACCGCTTGTTCTTCTTCACCCACCACCAAATATCACCATAAACATTATCAAAAATCGAAATGCAAAACACAAATTCTTTTTTTTGACAAATAAATCTTAATTTTTCATCAATCCCGTTGAATTAAGTTCAATTCTTTATGAATTTAGATTTCTTCTTATTCTTTTTGGGTTTTGAAGAAAATCAAGATTCAAAATGGAGGATGAATGGAGAAAAGAAAAACTTGCATTGAATTTAAATACTTGTCTTTATATTTCAAAGGTATTTTTTAATTCATCGGGGACGGCGATGGCAGTGGCGACGGTGATAATGGTCGGAAAATGATATTTTGATGTTACTTTGTTGTCTGACACTTTGAGATTGTCATGAAAAATAAAGAATTGTAATAAAATACAAAGAATGAAGAAGAAGAGAATAATGGGAGAGATGCGAAGAAAAATAGGATATGTGAAGCAGAAGAGACGTGGACGTGGGGGTTGGGTGATTTTAATTTTTTATTTTTTAATTTTAATTTTATCTTACCCACAAATTTTTTTTTGACAAGTCAATATTTAAAAACGTAATAAATCGTCGTAATAATTTAAACATATAACTAACTTTTATATCTTCTCATGCAATATTTAATCATACATTGCATATTACTATATTTCTTGTATGAATATATATTTATGATTACACATCATTATAAAATTTTAAATACACTTAGTTTCACAAAGATCCAATGATCGAATAAATTGATAATAATATTAACTAACTATTATTAAATACAATCCTCTAAATAATATTAACAATCTCTTCTTTTATTTTTATAAAAATTTAACATCGTGACTTTTAAAAACTTATAAATTCATGAGTAAAGGCTGACTTTTTTTCAAAAAAAAATGGAGTAAATCACAAACCTTGCAATTGAAATTCTACTTTTCAGGTGAATTTTAAATTTAAAATCAAAATTCTAAATTGACCCAAATCATAGTGTTTTGGTAATCAGAGACAATCATACCCACTCTGTCACGAGGGTTTGACTTCCGTGCACATCTTTTTACTGAGTCAAATGAAGACACCCTACAACTTGCATGTAATTGAAGTTGATAAATTAAATATCTTTCTGTTCATTTTTATTATTTACTTATTTTATTTTTTGAGATTAATTTATATGAGTATTTTTTTTATTCATCTTTATTTGTTCTTTATATTATTTTTAGATATCCAACAATACTTGTTCATTTTATAAAATCAAAAAATAATTTTACAGTTAGTTTCTAATTTATCTTTATAATTAATTATAGTCATTTACC
>JAPFFP010013199.1:0-16998 GCA_026153255.1 Solanum medicagineum
TACCAAGCTCCAGGTTGCTTCGGAGCTTTGTGTGTGTTTAGAGCTCATATGTTTGCATTATATAGTTAATTCAGACGAGGCCTGTCCCGATCATTTGCGGATATTTTCTCTGGACTAGAGGCTTTGTAGACTATGTAAATTAAAGTGTGGTCATGTCTCGTACTTTAGACACCGTGGCTCCAACGGCCTAGCTATACGCATCTCCTTTTAGCTTGTTATTACCGTTTATCTTCTTAGAAGCATGCCAAACAAAGAAATTCCTTATAATATGTATACAAAGTGCATAGATATAGATTGTTTCTCCCAAGCCTTATCGACAACGAGTGCTAGTCCACCCTAACGGGACTTTGGGGTGTGACACATAGACTTGAGCGGGGGCCAAGACACTTTCTGGGCTTACGCTCATAGTGTAAAGAGTTCAACATTAAGAAATGACAAAGGCAAGAGTAGCATAGCTAATGTCCCTGAACTTTGAGGACTCACCAATAGCTTATCTTAAAGATGACCAACTAGCCACGGGGAGGATGATCATGAAGAGCTTTGGTTCCTACATGGTAACATCTTGTAGGCGTAGAGTATGCTTTAATACATTGGAATGTACTAAGTATATAGGATGCATTGTAACAAAAAATAAACAACATAGTCAAAATGCATAATCATAAGCAAGGAATAGTACATTAACAACACGGCATGGATGATCAATGCTTGAAGTAAAACAAGCTTGTATAAAACATATTACATGTGTAGGAAGAGACCATCATCATACACCAAGAAAACTAGTACTTGGAATCCAAGGCATACCACCCCCTTGGGAAGTGATTGAGGAATCTGCCCCTCAATTGGTAGATGGGCATACCACCCCCCATCAACGCCCCTCAACATGGTAGATGGGCATACCACCCCCAATAAAAGTGGTCAAGGTATATACCCTTCAACATGGTAGATGTGCGTACCACCCCCCCATCAAAGTGGTTGAGGCATATCACCCTCTCAACTAGGTGCAGTCAACTTGAAACACTATAGATACTTTCCATGAATTCATTACATATATATATTACTTTCATCATCATAAAGTCACTTGACTCATAGGCCATGCAATAGATCATCAATAACTCAAGAACTCTTAACCGGACATTTTATCAAACACTTGGCGGGTATGTAATGCTAGTTCAAAATCATATAATTCGAGATGAAATCATGTGAGAAAACTTAATGTGAATCAACCCACCAACACTTGGTAACACCCTCATGCAAGATACATTGAAACCCCTCATCAAATCTCATCATAGATTCATAGCTCACAACACACTTAAACAATCACACTTTATGAAACCCCAACATAGTTTATAATCAGGTTCATAATGAGTAATACTGATAAGTAAATCAACTTAGAAACATGCAATTTTCATAGAAGGGAGGGTTGGGTACCATGGGTGAAAGGACCCAATGGTTGAAACCGACATACCTCAACTTCAGAGATATCCTTGATGAAGATTCAAATGAGAATTTGAAGCTTGAATGAAGTTCTTGATATCCGAAATTGAGTTTGGGACACTTGAATTAGGATGAAATGACACTTGAATTAGGATGAAATATTTGGCCAAGTGTTGAGAGGGTTTTGGGAATGTCTTGGAAGATATGGAGTTGACAAATGACTAAGTATAGGAGTTTTTATGCATAGGAGGGCTTAGACCTAAGACCCCAAGGCCTTGGACCGAACAAGAAAAACTGTCAACAAAATAACACAGGCCCACACTCTGGCTGCGTCGCGCCAGGGGCACGAATCCTCTCTGGATTAGCAAATTTTTGAAAAATTATTTTTTGCTATGATTGCTCTAAAATCAGGGTTATACCCATTCCCCACTCAATTTTACCCCTTGATCACAAATATGAAGTCAGATTTTTGATATAACACACTGATTTTGAGATATATGAAAATTACGAATATGGGCATTTCCAAGGCACATTTTCGGGCACTTTTTGTGGCGTTTCAATAGCTCCTCCTTGGGAACATTCGTCCCCGAATGACAAAGAAATGTATATGAGAGAAGTAATCAAGATAAGTTTAGACTACACATGAATGCAACAAATGCATTAAAGCATTATTTCAAAAATCTCAATATAAGTATCAAAATCACCATAAACTTGCCAACATAAACATGAATGCATGCAAATGACATAAAGGCTGAAACTTAAGACTTGGAATCACATAGGGGGCTTAAATTTGTGCCTTAGCCTTGAGTAGAATGGAAGAGATAGGGATATCGCTTTTGCATGTCCGGCTCAGCTTCCCATGCGACACTTTCAACTTATTGGTTTCTCCAAAGGACCTTAACGGAAGCTATTTCCTTGTTCCTCAACCTCTTCAGTTGTCTATCCATGATTTCTATTGGAACTTCTTCATAAGTCAAATTGTCTTCCACCACACCCAAAACACCTAAAGGTACAATAGCATTTGGGTCACCCATACACTTCCTCAACATAGAGACATGGAAGATTGGATGAACCATACTCATGTCATTAGGCAACACCAACTCATAGGCCACCTTACCAATCCATCTTAACACTCTATAAGGATCCACAAATCTTGAACTCAATTTACCCTTTTAACCAAAATGAACCACACCCTTCATGGGTGAGACCTTCAAATAAACCCAATTACCAACCTTAAATTCAAGATCCCTTCTCCTCACATCGGCATAGGACTTTTGCCTACTTTGGGCTATTTTAAATCTCTCCCTTATCAAGCTCACCTTCTCCATCGTTTCCATAACCAGATCCGGACCCAACAAAGCCATCTCCCCCACCTCAAACCATCCAATTAGGGATCTATAACGTCTACCATAGAGAGCCTCATAAGGAGCCATACCAATGCTTGAATGATAGATATTGTTGTACAAACTCAATGAGTGGGAGATGTTCATCCCAACTACTCTTAAGCTCCAAAACACAAGCTCTAAGCATATCCTCAAGAGTTTAGATAGTTCTTTTGGCTTGGCCATCCATTTGGGGGTGAAAGGTCGTACTAAGCTTTACCTTGGTACTAAGACCTCTTTGGAAGGACCTCCAAAACTGAGAAGTGAATTTAGCACCACGATCCGATATACTAGACAAAGGTAACCCAAGCAAACAAAGGTACCCCATGCAATCTAACTAACTTAGAATGTATAACCTAGCATAATCTACGGAACCATAAGTAGTCTTAACCGGTAGGAAATAAGCCAACTTTGTCATTCTATCAACCACAACCCAAATAGAATCAAAATGCTTTCTAGTCTTGGGCAACCCAACCACAAAATCCATGTTAATCTCTTTCCAATTCCAAGTAGGAATCTTTATATCTTGGGCTAGACCACCCGGCCTTTGATGCTCGGCTTTAACTTGTTGGCAATTATGACAACCGGATACAAACTTAGCAATATCTCTCTTCATGCCACCCCACCAATACACTTCCCTCAAATCTCTATACATTTTTGTAGAACCCGGGTGAATACAATAGGAAGAATTATGAGCCTCACCAAGAATCTTCTCTCTCAAGTCATCAACACTAGGCACACACAACCTACCTTGGTACCTAAGGGCACCATCTCCCCCTTGGAAGAAAACCTCCACCTTACCGTCTCTCCCCAAGGCCTTCAACTCTAACAAGGCAGGGTAATCTTGCTTTTCCTTCACCTCCTCAATCAATGAAGATTTAGCACCATCAACAACCACTACCCTACCATTGTCAACCTCCTCCAACCTAACTCCCAACCTAGCCAACTGATGAACCTCTCTAGCCACCTCTTTGCCACCATCATCAACATGAGCTAGGCTACCCATAAACACCCTACTCAAAGCATCGGCCACAACATTAGCCTTATAGGGGTGATAATGCACATTTATATCATAATCTTTAAGAAGCTCTAATCACCTTCGTTTTCTCAACTTGAGATCTTTTTGGGTGAATACATATTGGGGACTCCTATGATTGGTAAACAAATCAAAATGCACCCGTACAAATAATGACGCCAAATTTTCAAAGCAAATACCATCCCGGCCAATTCAAGATCATGAGTAGTATAATTCTTTTCATGCACCTTAAGTTGTCTAGAGGCATAAGCTATCACCTTACCATTTTGCATCAAAAGATAACCCAAACCAATTCTTAAGGTATCACAATACACAATAAACCTTTCTGATCCTTCCGGTAGAGACAAAATGGGAGTGAAGAAAAGCTTATCTTTCAAAGTTTGGGAACTCTTTTCACACTCATCGGTCTACACAAAAATTTTGCCTTATTTTGGGTCAACTTAGTCATAGCAGAAGCAATAGAAAAGAACCCATTCATAAATCTCCATAGTAACCCGCTAAACCCAAGAAACTTCTAATGTCCGATGGAGTCAAAGGTCTAGACCAATTTCTTAATCACCTCCACCTTTTTAAGATCCACCTTAATACCATCACCCGACACCTCATGACCTAAAAAGGCAACCTTTTTCAACCAAAACACACATTTTTCATATTTAGCATACAATGTCTCCTCCCTCAAGATTTGTAGCACTACCATAAAGTGACTCACATGCTCCTCTTCACTATGGGAATAAATCAAGATATCATCAATGAAAACCACCACAAACAAATCAAGGCAGGGTTTGAAGACCCTGATCATAAGATCCATGAAGATAACTAGTGCATTAGTCAAACCGAAGGACATAACCATAAACTCATAGTACCCTTACCTAGTCCAGAAGGTTGTCTTGGGAATGTCACACTCCTTTACTTTCACTTGGTGATACCCGGACTAAAGATCAATATTAGAGAAGTGACTAGCCCCTTGAAGTTGGTCAAAAAGATCATCAATCCTTGGTAGAGGATACTTATTCTTTATGGTGACCCTATTGAGTTGCTGGTAGTCAATACACTTTCTAAGAGTACCATCCTTCTTCTTCACAAACAACACAGTGTGCACCCCAAGGTGATTGACTAGCCCTAATAACACCCTTCTCCAACAAATCTCTCAATTGCTCCTTCAATTCCTTTGACTCCGCCAGGGCCATATGTTAAGGAGGAATAAAAATGGGTTGAGTATCGGGAAGGAGGTCTATGCCAAAATCTATTTCTCTTTCGGGAGGAACACTGCGAAGCTCATTAGGAAAGACATCAAGGAATTCATTAACCACTGGAATTGACTCTACAGGAAGGAGGACTTTGGACTCAACATCCCTAACCCTCACAAGATGATAGAGACACCCCTTGGAAATCAACTTTTGGACTTTAATGTAAGAAATGAACTTGACCACCACATCATGACTATTCACTAAAGGATGGTTTCATTAGGGAATTGGAATATGACTCTATGGGTTCTACAATCAATAGAGGCATAATATGTTTGCAACAATCCATCCCAGGAATAACATTAAAATCCACCATATCCAACTCTACAAAATCACAGGGCAATATTTTATGCATAATGAAAATGAGACAATTTCTATAGACCCTTCTAGAAATAATGGATACACCAACGGGAGTAGACACCTTATATGGCTCACACAATAATTAACATAAAACTTTTTGGCAACAAAAAGAGTAACAAAAGAAAGAGTGGCACCCAGGTCTATCAATGCATACACATCAAAATCAAAGACTTTTGAACATACTGATGACGACATTGAACACCTCATCTACCCCTTGTCTCCCTTGAAGAGCATAGAACTGATTGTGCCTTGGGGCACCACCTTGTTGGCCCCCTCTCCCACTACGACCCATATTTGCACCTTGACCTTGTGGATGACCATGTCTACCCTTGTTTCGATTATGAGGAAAATCCATCACCTTATGACCCACTTCACCACACCCATAACAAGCATTACTATCCTTCAAACATGGGCCATTGTTACCTTTACCACATCTTGGGCACATAGGATTAGCCACCACACCACCACCATCTTGGACCCTTGGGTTGTCATTAGCAAACCTTCTAGTAGGAGCATTGGAAGACCTTTGGCCTTGATGAAACCAGTCACCTTTAGGACTTTGGAATCTACCTTCAAAACGAGCCCTCTTGCCCTCATTACCTCATCTATTTCTCAGCTTTTCCCCCTCCAATTGTTTGGCATAAGTCATGAGGTGGGACAAGTCCATATCACCTATCAATATGGCATCATGACACTCCTTATTCACCAAATCAGATACACCCATCACAAACGTGTTCATCCTAAACCTTGGCTCGACCACCAATTGTGGAGCATATTTGGAGAATTGGTTGAACTTGAGCGCATACTCCCTCACACTTATAGACCCTTGCTTCAAATTCATATATTCCATCATTTTTGCCTCTCTTAGATCAAGGGGGAAGAACCGATTGAGAAATTCCACCTTAAACTTGAAGCGATCCCAAAAAGTGCCCAAAAATGTGTCTCGAAATGCTTGAAATTTTAAATTCCATATAACTCAAAATCCGTTTGCTATTTCAAAAGTTCGACTTCATATTCGTGTCAGGGGGTCAAAATTAGGTGAAAAAAGATCTAACTGCAATTTATGCGAAAGATTAGCAATTATGAATTTCCAAGAATGAAATTTCCAGTGGCAAATCTGTGTCGCTTCCGCAATGCGCCACAGTACAAAAGTGACCTATTTTTTACTTGGTTCAGGACTTCTAAGTCTTGGACTAAGTGTTCCCAAACATGTTGTTACCCATACTCAGCCTTATTTAACCCTCATATCATCCTAAACATTCCCCAATATTCACTCAAACACTTAGCCATTTTTTTTCTCCCAAATTCAAGTCCCAAACCCTCATCCTAAGCTAACGTTTTCCTTCAAGGTTCATCTTCAAGCTTCAAGTCTCCATCTACAATCTTCACCAAGTTCATCTCCAAGCTAAGATATGTGGGTTTCTTTCATGGGTTCCTTTCGCCTGTGATACCCAAGCCTCCTTTTACTCAAATTGCATGATTTAAAGTTGATTTACAAATGGGTCTTGCTTATTATGAAATTCACTGCACTCTATGTTAAATCTATGTAAAGTTGTGACTGTTTTTCTATGTTTTGAGTTGTAAATCTTGGATCTATTGTAGGATTTGATGAGGGGTTTTGATGTATATTTCTTGAGGGTGTTGCAAGGTGTTGATTGATGGTTTTACAATGGATTTTCTTACATGATTTCATCTTTAAATTGCATGGTTTTATACTACCATTTCACACTCTCTATCTGTTTGATAAAATGTTCGAATGTGGTTTCTTGAGGAGTTGAAGGTCCAAAGCATGAAATATGATATAATTGATGTTATGATGATGAAATGAGCTTATGTATATGATAAATCCTACATAAAGTGTTGCATTAGACCATGCCCAATCCGAGGGGTCTAAGAACCTAGATAATTGAGATATGGGTTTGTACTCATCAACCGAATAACGGGTTTGTACTTCTCCACCTAGTGATGGGGCGGCATCATCACCAATCGAGATGAGGGTTTGTACTCATCAACCGAGTGATCCCCACCTAGGTGATGGGGCAGCATCATCACCAACCTAGTGAAGTATTATTACTTTACCACCTAAGTGATAGCGCGACATCATCACTAACCTACCAAGGGGTTTATACTTTGGAAATCTAACTTGGTCTATTATACAGATATGATATCCTATGTGATCATGAGTTATTTAAGCATGTTTTACTTCAGAATTGATCATACATGCCATATTGTTATATGATGTCTCTTACCTATCGTTATGCCTTTTGATAATGATGTCCATCTCTTGTTGCATTGCATCCTACATACTTAGTATGTTCAAACGTACTAATGCATACTCTTTCCTACATGATATCACCATGTAGGAACCGGAGGCCAAGTTGATCATCTTTCTCCACATGGCTAGTCTATGCTCTCTTCGGGGACCTTAGTCTATGCTCTCTTGTTACGTATTGAGACACTCTTCTTTATGTTCTATTCGTCTAAAAGGGTGAGGCCGGTTGCTTTATCTTGTCCCCCGCTCTTATCTATGTATTAGAGGTAGTTGTTAGACATGTTATGTATCTATGATATGAGTTTTGACTCTTGTCTCTTTATTATGATATTGTGTAAGCTTTTCCCTTAGCCCTTTTCCCCCTATTCTTGCTCTTTGATGTCTTTTATATGCTGTTGCGACCAATGATATGTAATGACAAGTTAAAAGGCTTGTTTGGGTTCCTTCGGGTTCCTCATTCACCGTGTAACGTCTAGGCCATAGGCTTGGGTCGTGAAAAACTTGGTATCAGAGCTCTAGGTTGATAGATCCTCGGAGTCCAACCCACCGCATTAATTAGAGTCCTATTCATGGTTGTGAAGTGCGCCATGACTATGAATAGGAGGCTTTGAGGCGTTTTTGGAAATGTTTCCCTTCTTTATGTTCTAAGTCGTGCTATAGAGTTGTGGTAAGTTTTTCCTCATAATGATTGTTCTTTGCTATGCTAGATCATGCCAAACACTAGAGGAAAACGAGCCCAAACTCACGAGGAGCAACCTACCAATGGTGAGCTCCAGGATGCTCTCACTATGCTTGCCGAAGTGGTGGCCAACCAAGTCAATCAAGGGTCCCAAGCCCCTCATGCTACTACTCTCGGGGCTAGGGTAAGAGACTTCATAAGGATGAATCCTCTAGTTTTCTATGGGTAAAAGGTGGATGAAGATCTACAAGCGTTCATTAATGAGGTCTACAAAGTCTTGAATATCATGAGTGTTGAGCTGAATGAAAAGGCGGAGTTGGCGGCATACCAACTCAAGGGGGTAGCCCAAATTTGGTATGATCAATGGAAGGGGATAAGGGAAATGGTTATGTGACACTTTGGCAGGAGTTCAAATTGGCTTTCCTTAATCGGTTTTCCCTCTTGATCTTAGGGAGGCAAAGTTGGTAGAGTTTATGAACTTGAAACAAGGTGCTATGAGTGTGAGGGAGTATGCCCTCAAGTTTAATCAACTTTCAAAGTATGCTCCTCATTTTGTGGCCGATCCTAGATCTAGGATGAATAAACTTGTGATGGGGGTCTCTGACTTGGTGAGTGAAGAATGCTGGTTCGCCTTGTAATTGGTGACATGGGCTTGTCTCGGTTATGACATATGCCGAGCAAATAGAAGAGGAAAAGTTGAGAAAGAGGAGGGGCCATGAGGCCAAGAGGGCCCGTTTTGAGGGTAAGTTCCAAAAGGGTGTTAGATTTCATCAAGGCCAAGGGCCTCTTCATGCTACTAATAGGAGAGTTGCCAATGACTTCCCTAGGCCTCAAGGTGTTGGTGGTGTGGCTCCTATGGATGCGTGTCCTAGATATGGGAAGAGTTATAATGGCCTGTGTTTGAAGGGTTCTAATGCATGCTTTGGTTATGGGGAGCTTGGTCGCAAGAGAGATTGTCTAAGATACCGTGGAAAAGTTCGGGGGTGCAATTGTGGTTCCATTGGGTAGAGGTGGTGCTTAAGGTGGTGCCTCAAGAAATAATCGATTTTATGCTCTCCATGGGAGGCAAGGGGTTGGTGAGATTCCCGATAATATTATTACCAGTTATTGAAAATCTATAACTTTGATGTGTATGCTTTGTTTGATCTGGGTGCCACTCTTTCCTCTGTTACCCCTTTCGTTGCTAAAAAGTTCCATTTTCCCCGAGTTGTTGCATGAGTCATATGAAGTGTCTACTCCTATTGGTGCCTCTATTGTTTCTACAAAAATTTATAGAAGTTGTCTTATTTGCATTTTGCATAAGTTGTTGCCTTATGATCTTGTTAAGTTAGACATGGTATATTTTGATGTCATTCTTGTGATGGATTGGTTACATGCCTACTATGCTTCTATTGACTGTAGAGCCCATAGGGTCAAGTTTCAATTTCCTAATGAACCCATCCTTGAGTGGGAAAGTCAAGATGTGGTGGTCAAGGGTAGATTCGTTTCATGCATTAAAGCTCGTAAGTTGATCTCTAAGGGATATCTTTACCATCTTGTGAGGGTTAAAGATGTGGAGTCCAAGCTCCCTTCCATAGAGTCAGTTTCGATTATAAATGAGTTTCTTGATGTCTTCCCAAATGACCTTCTCGGTGTTCCTCCTGAAAGGGAAATAGATTTTAGTATAGTCCTCCTCCCCAATACTCAACCTATCTCCATTCCCCCTTATCGTATGACCTTGAGGGAGTTGAAGGAGCTAAAGGAGCAATTGAAAGATTTGTCGGAGAAGGGATTTATTAGGTCTAGCCAATCACCTTG
Organism: Solanum medicagineum; assembly: GCA_026153255.1. Classification (NCBI taxonomy): domain Eukaryota; kingdom Viridiplantae; phylum Streptophyta; class Magnoliopsida; order Solanales; family Solanaceae; genus Solanum; species Solanum medicagineum. Next base: position 10,205 of record JAPFFP010013199.1, read on the forward strand.
GGGCGCACCGGTGTTGTTTGTGAAAAAGAAGGATGGGTCCCTTAGGATGTGTATTAACTACGGCAACTCAATAGGGTCACTATAAAGAATAGATATCCTCTTCCAAGAATTGATGACTTGTTTGACCAATTGCAAGGGGCTAGATTTTTCTCTAAGATTGATCTTCTGTCCGGGCACTATGAAGTGAGGGTGAGGGAGTGTGATATTCCCAAGATAGCTTTCTAGACTAGATATAGGCATTATTAATTTTTGGTGATGTCCTTTGGATTGACTAATGCACAGACCATCTTCATGGACCTAACAAATAGGGTCTTCAAACCCTACCATGATTCTTTTGTTGTGGTCCTCATTGATGATATTTTAATCTATTCACAAAGTAGGGAGGAGCATATAGGTCATTTGAGGGTGGTGTTGCAAAGAATGAGGGAGGAAAATTGTATGCTAAATATGAAATGTGTGAATTTTGGTTGAAGGAGGTTGCATTCTTGGGTCATGTGGTGTCGGGGGATGGTATAAAAGTGGATCCTAAGAAAACTGATATGATTAGAAATTGGCCTAGACCATTGCCCTCGTCGGATATTAGGAGTTTTTTGGGCCTTACGGGTTACTATAGTAGGTTCGTGAATGGGTTCTCCTCCATTGCTTCCCCTATGACAAAGTTGACTCAAAAGAAGGTCAAGTTTGTGTGGACCGATGAATGTGAGAGAAGCTTCCAAACATTGAAGGATAGACTTGTGTCCGCTCCTATATTGTCACTACCAGATGGGCTTGAGGGTTTTGTTGTGTATTATGATGCATCTAGAGTTGGTTTGGGTTGTGTGCTAATGCAAAATGGTATGGTCATAACCTATGCTTCTAGGCAACTCAAAGTGCATGAAAGGAATTAACCTACCTATGATCTTGAATTGGCCGCCGTGGTGTTTCCATTAAAGATTTGGCGTCATTATTTGTATGGGGTGTATGTTGATGTCTTCACCGATCATAAGAGCCTCCAATATGTCTTCACTCAAAAAGATCTCAACTTGAGGCTAAGAAGGTAGCTAGAACTTCTTAAGGACTATGACATGAGTGTGCATTACTATCCCGGTAAGGCAAATGTTGTGGGGGATTCTTTGAGTCCGGTTTCTATGGGTAGCTTAGCTCATGTTGATGGTAGTGATAAGGAGATGGCTAGGCAAGTGCATAAATTGGCTAGATTGGGGGTTAGGTTGGAAGAGGTTTGGGGGGGGGGTGATGCTGTTGTTGATGGGTCTAAATCTTCATTGGTTGATGAGGTGATAGCAAAACAATATCTTGACTCCTCCTTACTTGAATTGAAGGCCTTAGTGAAAGAGGGCAAAGTAGAGGTTTTCTCCCAAGGGGGAGATGGTGCCCATAGGTACCAAGGTAGGTTTTGTGTGCTTTGTGTTTATGGTTTGAGGGAGAAAATCCTTGATGAGGCCCATAATTCTTCTTATTCTATCCACCCCGGTTGCACCAAATTGTATAGAGACTTGAGAGATGTGTATTAGTAAGGAGGTATGAAGAGGAACATTGCCAAATTTGTTTTCGGTTTCCATAGTTACCAACAAGTCAAAGCCGAACATCAAAGGTCGGGTGACCTAACCCAAGATATAAAGATTCCCACTTGGAAGTGGGAGGTGATCAATATGGATTTTGGGGTTGGGTTGCCTAAGACTAGAAAAGGTTTTGATTCTATTTAGGTGGTAGTTGGAAGGATGACAAAATCGGCCCACTTTCTTCCTACTAAGACCACATATGGGGTTGAAGAGTATGCAAGGTTGTACATCCATGAGTTAGTGAGGTTGCACGGGGTTCCTTTGTCTATCATATCAGATCGTGGTTCACGATTCACTTCACACTTTTGGAGGTCTTTTCAAAGGGATCTTGGTACAAAAGTTCACCTTAGTACAACCTTCCACCCCCAAACGGATAGCTAAGCCGAAAGGGCCATTCAAACCCTTGAAGATATGCTTAGGGCATGTGTATTGGAGCTGAGGGGTAGTTGGGATGACCATCTTTCTTTGATTGAGATTGTATACAATAATAGCTATCACTCTAGCATCAGTATGACTCCTTTTGAGGCTCTTTATGGGAGACATTGTAGATAACCGATTGGATGGTTTAAGGTTGGAGAGGTGGATATAATGGGACCGGATCTGGTTATGGAGGCTCTTAAGAAGGTGAGGATGATTAGGGAAAGGTTGAAAACAGCCCAAAATCGTCAAAAATCCTATGCCGATGTGAGAAGAAGAGACCTTGAATTCATAGTAGGTGATTGGATTTAGTTGAAAGTTTCTCCAATGAAAGGTGTGGTCCATTTTGGTAAAAAGATGAAGCTGATTCCAAGATATGTTGGTCCTTATGAGGTCTTGAAGAGGGTTGGCAAGGTAGCTTATTAATTGAAGTTGCCTAGTGAAATGAATTTGGTTCATCCGGTGTTCCATGTCTCTATGTTGAGAAAATGTGTTGGTGATCCTAATGCTATTGTGCCTCTTGATGTTGTGGGTGTTGTTGAGGATAACTTGACTTATGAGGTGGTTCCGGTGGAGATCTTAGATAGGCAAATGAAGAGGTTGAGGAACAAGGAGGTGGCATCCGTTAAGGTCCTTTGGAGGAACTAACAAATCGAAATTGCTACTTGAGAGGCCGAAACGGACATGCAAAAGTGGTATCCTTATCTTTTTCACTCCACTCAAGACTAAGGTACTAATTCTAAGTCCCTTATGTGATTTCAAATTCTTATGTTTCAGCCTCTAAGTCATTCATATGCATTTATGTTTAAGTTGGCAAGTTATGATGATTTTACACGTATATTGAGATTTTGAAAATAGTGTTTTAAATGTGATGTTGCATTCTTGTTGGGGCTGATTTGTTAATGATCACTCTTGTCTTGTGCGTCTCTTTTACATTCAGGGACGAATGTTCCCAAGGAGGAAATATTGAAACGACCCCAAAAAGTGCCCGAAAATATGCCTCGGAATGCCCAAAATTTTAAATTCCATGTATCTCAAAATCCATTTGCTACTTCAAAAATCTAACTTCATACTCGTGTTTAGGGGGTCAAAATTAGGTGAAAAAGGGTCTAACCCCGATTTAAGAGTGAAAGATTAGAAATTATGAAATTGCAAGAATGCATTTTTCAGTGGCAAATTCGTGTGGCTTCCGCGACAGTACAAAAGTGGCCTGTTTTTTTTTATTCGGTCCAAGACTTCTAAGTCTTGGGCCTAAGTGTTCCTAAACGTGTTTTTACCCATACTTAACCTTATTTCACCCTTATTTCATCCTAAGCATTCCCCAATACTCACTCAAACACTTAGCCATATTTTCACTCCCAAATTCAAGTCCCAAACCCTCATCCTAAGCTAAGGTTTCCTTCAAGGTTCATCTTCAAGCTTCAAGTCTCCATCTATAATCTTCACCAAGTTCATCTCCAAGCTAAGGTATGTGGATATTTTTCATGGGTTCCTTTGACCCATGATACCCAAGCCTCCTTTTGCTCAAATTGCATGATTTAAAGTTGATTTACAAATGGGTCTTGCTTATTATGAAATTCACTGCACTCTATGTTAAAGCTATGTAAAGTTGTGACTATTTTGCTACGTTTTGAGCTATAAATCTTGGATCCATTGTAAGATTTGGTGACGCATTTTGATGTATATTGCTTGAGGGTGTTGCAAGGTGTTGATTGATGGTTTTACAATGAAATTTTCTTGCATGATTTCATCTCTAAATTGCATGATTTTATACTGCCATTTCATACCCTCTAAGTGTTTGATAAAATGTTCGGATGTGGTTTCTTGAGGAGTTGAAGGTCCAAAGCATAAGATATGATGTAATTGATGTTTTGATGATGAAATGAGCTTATATATATGAAATTCTACATAAAGTGTTGCATTAGACCATGCCTAATCGGAGAGGTCTAAGAATCCGGATAACCAAGATGGGGGTTTGTACTCATCAATCGAGTGAAGGGTTTGTACTTCTCCACCTAGTGATGGGGCGACATCATCACTAACTGAGATAAGTGTTTGTACTCATCAATCGAGTGAAAGGTTTGTACTTTTCCACCTAGGTGATGGGGCGGCATCATCACCAACCGAGTGAAGGGTTAATAGTTCACCACCTGTGTGATGGGACAGCATCATCACTAACCTACCAAAGGGTTTGTACTTTGGAAATCTAACTTGGTATATTCTACACATATGATATCCTATATGAGCATGAGTTATTTAAGTATGTTTTACTTGAGCATTGATCATACATGCCATATTGTTATATGATGTCTATTGCCTATTGTTATGCATTTTGATGATAATGTCCATCTCTTGTTGCATTGCATCCTACATACTTATTACATTCAGACGTACTAACGCATACTCTTGCCAACATGATATCACCATGTAGGAACTAGAGACCAAGTTGATCATCCTCTTCCACGTGGCTAGTTCGGTGCTACTCAAGCTAGTTGGTGAGTCCTCCACTTCGGGGACCTTAGTCTATGCTCTCTTGTTACGTATTGAGACACTCTTCTTTATGTTCTATTCGACTATGAGGGTGAGGCCGGTTGCTTTGTCTTGTCCCCTCCCCCCCCCGCTTATCAATGTATTAGAGGTGGTTATTGGACATGTTATATATCTGTGGTATGAGTTTTGACTCTTGTCTCTTAATTATGATATTGTGCAAGCTTTTCCCTTGGCCCTTTTACCCCTTTTCTTGCTCTTTAATATCTTTTATATGCTTCCACGACCAATGATGTGTAATGACCAGTTAAGAGGCTTGTTTGGGTTCCTTCGGGTTCCTCATTCACTGTGCCACGTTTAGGCCCTAGGCTTGGGTCGTGACAAAACTCCAAAGTATAGCATCACCATTTCCCCTCTCCACCTTCCATTGAGTAAACCATATTTGGGCAACCCCTTTGAGTTGGTAGGCCGGCATAATAGACAACACTTTGTACACCTTATCAATAAAATCTTGAGGGTCCTCATCCACTTTATACCCATGGAACTCCGGTGGGTTCATTCTCATAAAATCCCTCACCCTAGATGCTGGAGTAGGAGCATGAGGGGCTTGGGCCCCTTGGTTGATTTGATTAGTCACAGAATGGGCTAGCATGGTAATAGCATCCTAGAACTCTTCATGGGCCACTCCCCCATCTTGAGGAGCTTGAGGAGCAGGAGGGGTCGGTTGCTCCTCGAGAGTGTGGGCACTTCTTCCTCTCGGAATAGGCATGAATAGCAAAGAATATTTGTTAGGGAAAAACCTTACCTTAACTTCTATAGCATGACATAAATCAAGAAGATGGGAAACATTTCCTGAAATGCCTCATAGCCTCTTACTTATGGTTGGGGTGTACTTCACAACGATGAATAAGACTCTAATCGACGCGGCGTGTCTGATACCGAGGACCATTAACAACTTAGTGCCCGGATACCAAGTTTGTCATGACCCAAGCCTAAGGCCTAGACGTGACACAATAAATGGCAACCAGAAGGGACAACAAAAAAATCCTATTAGCATATCATTTATACATCCTTGGTCGCAGAAGCAATTAAACAACAATAAGAAGTATAAATGAGGATAAAGGGACTTAGAGAAGTCTTTAATAGCATAAATCGTAAAAGAGTCTAAGCTCAAGCACAATTACATCATTAATTCCAACAACACCTCTAGATATTGACTTGAGTGGGGGCCAAATACTTTCCGGGCTCACCCTCATAGTGTAAAGAGTTCAACATTAAGAAATGACAAAGGCAAGAGTAGCATAGCTAATGTCCACGAACTTTGAGGACTCACCAATAGCTTATCTTCAAGATGACCAACTAGCCATGGGGAGGATGATCGTTAGGAGCTCTGATTCGTACATGGTAACATCATGTAGGCATAGAGTATGCATTAGTACATCTGAATGTACTAAGTATGTTGGATGCAATACAACAAAAGATAGGCAACATAGTCAAAATGCATAATCATAAGCAAGGAATAATATATTAACAACATGGCGTGCATGATCAATGCTTAAAGTAAAACATGCTTGTATAAAACATATTACATGTGTAGCAAGAGACCATCATCATAGACCAAGCAAGCTAGTACTTGGAATCCAAGGCATACCACCCTATTGGGAAGTGATTGAGGAATGAACCGCTTAATTGTTAGATTGACATACCACCCCCATCAATGTGATTGAGGAATCTACCCCTCAATTGGTAGATGGGAATACCACCCCCAATCAAAGTGGACAAGGTATATACCCCTCAACATAGTAGATGGGCATACCACCCCTCATCAAAGTGGTCAAGTTATATACCCCTCAACATGGTAGATGGGCATACCACCCCCCCCATAAAAGTGGTTGAGGCATATCACCCCCTTCAACTAGGTGTGGTCAACTTGCAACATTATAGATACTTTTCATGAATTAATCACATACATACATTACTTTCATCATCATAATGTCACTTGACTCATAGGGCATGTAATAGATCATCAATAACTCAAGAACCGTTAATTGGACATTTTATTAAACACTTGGCGGGTGTGTAATAATAATTCAAAATCATACAATTCAAGAGTCAAATCATGTGAGAAAACTTAATGTAAATCAACCCATAAACACTTGGTAACACCCTCATGCAAGATACATTGAAACCCCCTCATCAAATCGCACAATAAATCATAGATTCATAACTCACAACATGCTTAAACAGTCACACTTTATGAAACCTCAACATAGTTTATAATCAAGTTCATAATGAGTAATACCCATAAGTAAATCAACTTAGAAACATGCA